>JARBWK010000015.1:8978984-9167497 GCA_030556195.1 Anolis apletophallus
AGCGGGCAGAGGAAGGAAGGGGCGCCTGCACACTTTTTTGAGGGTTTTTTATTTTTAAAAAACTTTTTTTTTTGGGGGTCCGGATCCGCTGCCCCCCCAAATCCGCCGCCCGAGGCCATGGCCTAGGGTGGCCTTATGGGTAATCCGGGCCTGTTGAGCAGTACTCCTATGAAAAGTACAGATGGAGATCGTACCTTGGTTGCAGAGTGGGCCAAAAAACCCCGGGAGGCAATCGCAGAGCCCAGTGGCGTGATGGCAAGGGGCGGTGCTGTGGATGCACTGAGGGCACGGCTGGCTGCAGTGATGCCCATAGAAGCCGGGAGGACAAACTGAAATTAGGGGGAAAAAAGGAGTCATATAAACAGGAGAGAAAACTCACCAAGTTCCTAGCCCTCTTCGTTGCTGCTATCAGTTGCAACGATGTGCATGCATACTTCCTGGGGGGAAAAAACTTTACCGTTTCTGGACCCACAGCAACTTTCAGGAGATTGAAAGAGGAGAGAGTTGTCTAGGGAGAAAAATACTGATTTGCCTGATGAAGCAGAACCTGGACCAGGGGTGGGCTTTTTTCCCCCCAAGGGGCCACACGAGAGCCAAAAATATTATGGAGGGCCGCACCTAAAGGCGGGACTACATTCTAATCTACATTATTTATTTACTTACTATATTTACTATATATTACACATCATTAATATTCACATATTAATATATCAAGAAATATTCATATATTATTAGTATTAATATCATAATTATTATATTATAGAATATATATATAGAGAGAGAGACATTATAATATATTGAAATTATAATATAATATAACATTATATTATATTATTTATTATATTTTTATTATTATAATAAAATTATTATAAAATAATAATAAAAACCACTAAAATAAAATGAAATGAAATTCAAGAAGACAAGGTGCGAACCAAGATAGAGGCTGACATCCTCAAAAGAGGAAGGATCCCAAGATGGAATGGCCCAATGGACCCAGCCCAGAGGATGGCAAAGCGGCCGCAACAGAGCAGCAGAGCGAGGCGGGAGGCTGCAGGCCTCCGCCCGCTCTCGCCCCCAGCCCTTCCCCAGCTGATCGCCCTGCCATGGAGTGCCCGCCATCCCGGCTTTGGAGTGCCTGCCATCCCGGGAGGCAATCCGGGCCTGCAGCAGGAGCAGTTGGCGAGCTGAGGTGGCTGATCACCCTGGCAACCCAGAAGACGATCAAGTCTTCCAGGTCGCAAGGGCGATCAGCCACCACAGGTCGCCGACTGTTCCCGCTGCAGGCCCGGAGCACCTCCCGGGATGGCAGGCACTCCAAAGCCGCCGCTCCTCCGATTGTTCTCCGGAGTGGCGGGCTGTCTGCTGACACAGGCTCCACAGCCCGCAATGGGATGGCGGCAGCAGCACCCCTTCCTCTTGGCCCCGCCCCCAACGCCCTTCTCCCCGGGCTGGACAGAATCAGCCCCCAGGCCGCATCCGGCCCCCGGGCCGCAGGTTGCCCAGGTCTGACCTGGACCATAGTAAACCACTTCTCCAAATAGCCAGAATAACAAGCTAAACGAGAAACAAAACTCTTGGTGACCTCCTGGACCAGCCCAGGCCAGAGCTCCCTGTCAGCCGCGGCCACCCCCAGCTCCTTCAAGGTCAAGCCAATCCATTCAAGGATGCCATCCATCCACTTTTTCCTTGGTCAGCCCCTCTTTCTTTTTCCTTCCATTTTCCGCAGTATCATTGTCTTCTCTGAGCTTTCCTGTCTTCTCATTGTGTAGCCAAAGTACTTCATCTTTGCCTTTAATATTCTTTCCTCCAACGAGCAGTCGAGCTTTCTTTCCTGGAGGATGGACTGGTTGGATCTTCTCGTGGTCCAAGGCACTCTCAGAATTTTCCTCCAACACCACAGTTCAAAAGCGTCTATCTTACTTCATTCAGCCTTCTTTATGGTCTAGCTCTCACATCCAGAAGTGTGGTGAAGTCATTTCTTTATTACAGGTTTTGAATATGGTCAATGTTTGTATATATGTATGTGTGTTGAGGGGGTTAAAGGCTTGACAAACCCTAAAGGGTTAACAGAGATATTGGAGTGCCTAACCTCCAAGGAGTTTCCGTTACAGTGGAAACAGGAGGCGGAGCCTGCAACTGGTCTTAGAGGTTTAGAATTCAAACCTTGTCAGAGTTGACAGGAACGTCGAAGAAGAAAGGGTGTGTGGAGAGTTTGAGAGTCTGTTTTAGCCAGCTGTCAGCGGTTTTAAAAGGGACTCTGGCTCTACTCTGTGAACGAGTAGAAGGGAAGCTGTGTATGAACTGATGGGAGAGCAGTTGAGTTTAAAAGGACCAGCAGTTAGAGTAAAGACTGCTGAGTTATTGATTTTAGGAGTACAGCTATATATTGCTAAGTTGTATCTCCATAGTTAGTGTATTGTAACCTTAAGATACGTGCCTCTGAGAAGATATTGTAACCACCTAAGCTTTGAACTCTGAAACCTCCACGCTTAGAACACTGTTTGAATAAACTTTACAGTTCTTTAAGAAAAATATATCCTCTTGTGATTCCTTCACACACAAGCCTCCAAAACCAATTCTTCCCAGTGGGTAGCCAAGTGTAGTGAATGGTGGCAGCAAAGGTTGCTTTAGCTATGCCGATCTTCGTAGCCAGTGTGATATCTCTACTCTTCACTCTTTGATCGAGATTGGTCATCGCTCTCCTCCCAAGAAGGAAACGTCTTCTGATTTCCTGGCTGCAATCTGAGTCTGCACTCATCTTTGCATCTAGGAATACGAAGTCTGTCACTGCCTCCACGTTTTCTCCCTTTATTTGCCAGTTATCAATCAGTCTTGTTGCCATAATCTTGGTTTTTTCTGTTTAATGGCAACCCAGCTTTTACCCTTTCTTCTCTCACATTGGTGAGAAGGCTCCTCAGCTCCTCCTCACTTTCTGCCATCAAAGTGGTATCATCTGCATATCTAAGGTTGTTAATGTTTCTTCCAGCAATTTTAACTCCAGCCTTGGATTCATCAAGCCTCGCACGTTGCATGATGTGTTCTGCATACAAGTTGAATAGGTCGGGGGAGAGTAGACAGCCCTGCTGCATGCCTTTGCCAATCTTGAACCAGTCGGTTATTCTGTGGTCTGTTCTTACTGTTGCTACTTGTTAATTATACAGATTTCTTCCAATTTTCTTCCAAATAATGGGGGCAGAGGATGTTGATCTGCTAGGGTCTTTGCCATGCCGTGCAATGTCCCAAATTCTCAGCAACTATGTGTTTTCTGTCTATCCTTTCTGGATAAAGGTGGGCACTGTCCTTATTGTTTATGAGGCCCTTTTGGGGGAAGTATTGCTGCTGACCCACTGCCGAAGACAGATGTGTTGGTAGAAACAAAAGAGATGTCTCCCTTGGTTCTTGGTTGGAGAATCGCAAAGCCCTTGAGCAGTGGTTTCCAAAATGGGCGGTACCGCCCCCTGGTGGGCGGTGGGGCGATCCAAGGGGGCGCTGGGAGGCTCAGGAGAATTTGGGGGGCACTGAACCCCTGTAAGGGGGCGGTGGCGTGAGCCAAACTTGCTTGGGTCGCGCGCTTGCGAGGACGTCCCGTTGGAAGAAAGAAGCGATACACAGGACTGCGCAGTGGGTGGGGTTGACGAGAGGAAGGAGGCGTGTGCTGCGGTTTCCATGGCAACGCCTGCCCGGGGATTCCAACTCGCAGGGAGACAGTCGCAAGCGCGTGATCCCCGGGTAGGCGTTGCCGTGAAAACTGCAGGGCGCGCCTCCTTCTTCTCGTCAACCCCACCCATGGCGCAGTCCTGTGTATTGCCTCTTTCTTCTAATGGGGACGTCCTCGCAAGTGCGCCTTCCTGGGCCCGGCGCGGGACGGGGCGAGTGGAAGGCACTTTTAAAAGTGGTTCTTAGTACTTACACCATTCCCCATCGGACTGGATGGGCCGTCCTCTGCGTCGTACATCGATACCTTGCATGATTTTCTACTATTGAGGACGACACTACTTCTAACGCTGGCCCTGAGGAAGTCTCGTTAAGGGACGAAACGGCCCGCAGCCGGCTTCGGAGATCGCTCCAGCCGTAGGCAGCCTCCCTCGCGGAGCCCCGTTCGGCAGCCCCCCTCGTGGAGCTCTGTTCGCCGTTTCACTTTTGGGAACCTTTGTTTACATCTTCGCGGTTCACCTTTTTACGTGCTTTCTGGATACTATCACGCCCATACTTGGGATATTTGGTGATTTATATTCTACGGAACTCTGAACCGTGACCCAGTGACGAATCATCTGACTACTGGCTCTCCTCTCCGTATTTCCACTCGGACACATACAAAGCAGCAACATCCATTAAGGTACTGTGTTCTGAGTTGGAGCCTAGCGACTATCCCGGATTATTGTCAGTCTTCCTAAACTAACATTGTGAACATTACGAAATACCATATGTGTCTTTTATTATGATCCTTTGGGATACTATTGTGTCATACTCGATGTATTGAATTTGATATGTGTACTTCTAACGAATTGTGTTGAACTCAATGTGTTGTATTTGATACTTATACTGCTAACGGAATAAGATATATTTTGGATATTGAGCAAGGTTGTTTCTATCTTGCTTGTAACCCTCCGTTGTGCGCGTTTTTTTTATGGCGTCTTTTTTCAATGCCATAAAAACAACATGCAATTAAAATAACATTAAAATTAAAATTAAAACACATTGAAACATTTAATTTTACGAAAAAGGTGGAAACATTAATACATATATCTTTCTATTTAATTGCAATTAAAAAATTTAAAAAATAATTTCTAGGGGGGGGGGGGGTGAGTAAATGTTTTTCTGGAAAGGGGGCGGTAGGCCAAAAAATGTTTGGGAACCACTGCCCTAGAGAGAGAACGCTTCCCGAGTGCCAGAAAAAAAGGGCCTTGTAATGGAAATGGAGGCTGCGGCAGGTTTTAAATAAAGAAGAGGAAGAAAGAGCAGTTGCAAATTATTTCGGACAGAAAGGCCTATGGCGGCGGGAAGCAGGAGTAGTGGAAATCAAGTGGAAAATGGGCCTTTTCTGCTCCATAGAAAAATGTTGCTTGCAGTGTTCAAGAGCCCTTTTCACTGCCAAAAAAAGAGGCATTGGGCCCTTGATTATATACAACCTGCTGCGATAAAGCCCGGCCAGTCCCTTTGGATATCAACTATTACGCCATTTGGAGGATGTAGCAAAGTAGCGCTATAGGTAGCTGGAATCTGCTCTGAGTCCCCTCGGGGAAATAGGGCAGAATACAAATAAAGTGTTGTTGTTGTTGTTGTTGCTGATTATAATAAAGACAGTGTTGGGTGACTGTTATACTGCTGAATCTCAATGTTCACTTACTCTCTATTCCAGGGGTGGGCAACTATTTTTCCCAAGGGGCCACACGAGAGCCAAAAAGTATTATGGAGGGCCGCACCTAAAGGCGGAACTACATGCTAATCTGCATTATTTATTTATTTATTCACTTACTATATTTACTATATATTACACATCATTAATATTAACATATTAATATCAAGGAATATTCATATATTATTAGTATTAATATCATAATTATTATATTATAGTATGTGTGTGTGTGTATATATACATATATATACAGTATATATATAGACATTATAATATATTGAAATTATAATATAACATTAGGAGGCCCGGATATAATCAGCCAAAGGGCCGCATCCGGCCCCCGGGCCTTAGTTTGCCCACCCCTGTTCTAATCTATATAATTTATGTATTTATTTACTATATTTACTATATATTACACATCATTAATATTAACATATTAACATATCAAGAAATATTCCTATATTATTAGTATTAATATCATAATTATTATATTATAGTATATATATATATATATATAGACATTATAATATGTTGAAATTATAATATAACATTATTATATTATACTAGCTGACCCGGCCACGCGTTGCTGTGGGATTTTTTAAACTTGGGGACTGTGTGTGTAGTTATGTATATGTGTATATGTGTATGCGTGTATATGTGTGTACTTATGTATATGTGTGTTTGTATATGTATGTGCATGTATATGTGTTGATGTGTGTAAGTACATGTGTGTTTATGTATGTGTATGTGTATATTTGTATATTTCTGTGCATGTATATAGGTGTATACTGTATATGGCCCATGAATTCGCTTCCAACTCTATGATTTTATGTTAGGGCTTGTTGTTATTCTTGCAATAGGGAGCCCCCAGGCGAACTGGGAAGCGTGGCACAAGGGGTGTATGTATTGCCCTTTGGCTGTGGCAAGAGGCACTTACTTCTTTGGCACATAGGTCCACGGAAGCCCGGTGCACACTCGCAGGTCCCATCCTCCGGGGAGCAGGAACCTCCATTCTCACAACTGCAGGCGATGGAGCAGTTGGGTCCCCAGCGTCCCTGGGCGCAGACGCTGTCGCAATGGATGCCTGGAGAAAAGCAAGCAAGGAGATTAAGCTCACATTCAAAAAGGAGGGCAGAGGGAGTTCAAGGCTAATCTGAACCGCCACAGAGGCATATTCTGCTTTGGAACCCAGGACAGGATCCAGGAACTGATACGATTTCATATGGCAGCACCATACCCAAAAACTCAACTGTTAGTTCCCACTAGAGGAAATCAATGGAATTAATATAACTCAGACATGGGCAAACTTTGGCCCTCCAGGTGTTTTGGACTTCAACTCAATTCCTAACAGCTGGTAGGAACTCACCTTGTTTTAGGCATGCGTCACATAATTACACAGCATTTTAATCATGAAGTTGGGGGGGGGGGGGTATCAATAGTGAATAGAGATGAAGCAGAAGAAGTCAAGGGATATAATGAAAAGTCAGCCAGTTGGTTGAGAGTGAATCCATCGAAAACAGAAATCCTTTGGCTGGGTCATCCAGGTGGGTGTGGGTTCAGGCTACCTACTCTGGATGGCGAGGCACTACGCCCGTCGTCTTTAGTAAAAAGCCTGGGGGTCCAGACCCGCTGCTGACAATGGAGGCTCAGGTCTCGGCTGTCAGCAGATCAGCTTTTTTCCACCTGCGACAGGCTAGGCGGCTGGCACCCTATCCCACGTGACCTGGCCACGGTGATCCAGGCAACAGTCATCTCTTTTCTGCCAGGATTTTGACCTTTAGTCACCCTTGGTTGTAGTTTGACACCTTTTTAATGTTCTGATATCTGCTGTTTTGTTGTTCCGATGTTGTAGTTCGATATGCTGTAAACTGTCCTGAGCCAATTGGAAAGGACGGTATACAAATCGAAATAATAAATAAATAAATAAAATAAAATGTTGAACATATCAGACACATGCCAAACAAAAGGGTAAGTATGTAAGTGTACTATAAACCGACACTATATATCTAATAATCCATTAAATTATATACTTCACCATATCAAGATATAGTTTGGAATACCATAGAGGGAAGACCTTAACTCTATGGACAAGATCAATTGTTTATATAGTGGGCTCCACTGAGCGAAGATTATTGTATGGAAGGATTATGCACATATGTCGAGCGGCCTTGAGAAAGCCCCCGTAGGGTCAAAACGAGAGAAGGGTCCTTATTGTATATGATCTCCTCGTCGGCCTACTTTCGATTTACTTTCGTAGACTCAAATTGCGGATTATATATTTACCTCGGCATCCTGACGCTGTATGATCCAACGGACATGGAATAGCCACTGGGATTACAAATTTATATTATCTCCAGGTGTTATTGTGGAGTTACAACAACCACACTCTACGGAGCCATAGGACATTACTCTGTGGATTACATTAGAGCAGTGTTTCCCAACCTTTTTTGAGCCGCGGCACACTTTTTATATTTGCAAAATCCTGGGGCACACCACCAACCAAAATGACACAAAATGACACTCTAACACAGTAATACATATAGTTAATATGCTTTTAAATGTATTTATACACTCAGTGTGAAACCTGGGCCTGTTTCGATGAACACAACATAGATATCCTGGCAGGAATGGCAGAAAGACACCAACTTACCACACAGAACTCCCATAACCAAGAGAAAATGCTGTAAGAGTTTGGTGGGCATTGACCTTGAGTTTTGGAGTTGTAGTTCACCTATATCCAGAGAGCACTGTGGACTGAAACAATGTTGGATCAGGACCAAACTTGGCATGAATACTCAATATGCCCAAATGTGAACACAGATGGAGTTTGGGGAAAATAGACCTTGACATTTGGGAGTTACAGTTTCTGGGAGTTATAGTTAACACACAATCAAAGAGCATCTTGAACTCTTGCAACAATGGAATTGAACCAAACTTGGCATATTGAACTCTCATTACCAACAGAAAGTACTGAAAGGGTTTGCTTGGGAATTGACCTTGAGTTTGGAAGTTGTAGTTCACCTACACCCAGAGAGCACTGTGGGTAGGAGGGGGAAGAAAGGGTATTGGAGGTTCCAATTTCCCATGGCACACCTGATGATTGCTCACGGCACACTAGTGTGCCACAGCACACTGGTTGAGAAACACTGCATTAGATTATATACTTACCTTGGCAAACTATACATTGCTTTTATGTGTTATCGCATATTTACTATAACCATACTCAATAGAATCATATGATATTATTTTGTGCAACCATACTCAACGGACATTACTTTGTGGATTATAGTGGATGATATATTTACCGTGCTGAATTGAATATTGTTTTCATGGGTTGTTGTGGATTTACTACCATTTTCGAAGGAACTGAATGATATTACATTGTGGATTACAAATATAATTACTCTCTTTACTTTGATGAATTTGTGGAGAATCTTATATCACTACTTGAGAGTAAAAAGACAAGAAACGGGAATTTATTGAATTTATTTCCACTGGACACATACATTGGACTTGGGACTATATTAATACCACAAGTATCCCACACCATTTGAACTATATCTTGATATGGTGAAATATATAATTTAATGGATTATTAGATATATAGTGTCGGTTTATAGTACACTTACATACTTACCCTTTTGTTTGGCGTGTGTTTAGAGTAAGCAACTTCCCCCGTTTGTTGTGAGTGAACATATCAGACACAAAACTGGATTAGACTCAAGAGGCATGAAAATTGGAAGAAGGAACTCTTCGGCGTTGAGTATTTATGTCACAGTGGATAGGCAACAGAAATATAGAAGTTTAATTCCCCATCGGCCCAAAAACTCCAGTCTCTGTTCGAGTGAATAATGAAACTCTCATTCAATTCACAAGGTAAATATATAACTTTGTATTGAATTGTATTTAACAATAACTGGCAAAACATCGAAAAACAACAGCCATCACAGCTACCTTTCTAAACATCCTTTCCTCACAGATATTAAATCCCAACTGACAAATCCCAACTGTCACTTTGTAACTGACATTCCTCAAGGTTCCATTTAGCAGTCTTGAGACAGCGCCATCTGGTGTCAAACATGTCACACTGCAGGTCATCTCAAACTGCGAAAATATATCTTGTGCTGACTCATGAATTGCTATTCAAAATGCAATAATCTGACAGGAACACCATCAATTTCATGTATGCAGATAGCACTTTATAAGTAGCAGAAAATAGCAAAGACTAGGAACAACTTTTGAAGAAGGTCAAGGAAGACATTGTTTTCTTGAGACTCCTTTGCCCTTCCTTCCCTGATTTTCTTCAATAATAAACATTTCAAGACTTTACTGTTTTCTGCGAGTAGTATGGTGCTAGGTCTATATGTGTGTTATCAGGAACGGGATTTAGTGATCATTCAGTCGGAGCTTCTTGCATTCATTTTAAAACTTACACTGCCTTGAGAGCGGTTTTCACCTCCATTCCCACATTTATTATTGGTGCAATTTATTTATGAATTTATTGATTATTTTGATTTGTATACCGTCCCTTCCGACTGGCTCGGGACGGTTTACAGCATATCGAATTACATCATTGTCAGCGGCTCGACTCCGTCAATAAGTTTAAGACCCACACACAGGGCGTTGCTGGTAATGGACATCCATTTATTGAAAAGGACTACACGACGTCTAATGCCAAAGATGGCTACACAGTGGAACAAACACAACTTATATAGCAACCACACTCCCATGCCCCGCCCATCAAACCCTTTCGTTACCACCCCCTTGGCACAAGGATGATGCAACGTGTTGCAAGGCCTACCCAAGTTGGTGTGGTGAGGCCCAAGGACGGTTCCCAGCCCTACTCAGACATGTTTACAAAACACCACCTGGAACATATTTGCTGTAAGGGCCAAAGTCACAGCATACCAAGCTGAGAGCTTTTTGGCCCCTTACACATCATAAAACATATCAATAATTATTTTATTTATTTATTTACTATTTTAATATGCCACCCTTCTCAACCCCGAAGGGGACTCAGAGCGGAGGACACATAACCAACAGGACACATAAAACAAAGCAATAAAACCAATTTAACAATATTTTGCTATAACCAGGGTGGCCACAGATTGAAAGCAAGTTGGAACAGTGCTGTTTTACAAGCTTTCCGGAAAGCCGGTAGCTCATGAACTGCTCGGACTCCCGGTGGCAAACTGTTCTACAATTGAGGTGCTGCCACAGAGAAGGCTCTGTGTCTGGTTGACGACAGGTGGATGGTTCGCAGGGAAGGAATCTGCAAGAGATCGAGGTCTTCTGAACGAAGAGATCTCTGGGGAATATATGGGAGTAGGCGGTCCCTCAAGTACACCGTCCCCAGACCATGCAAGGCCTTAAAGGTTAAAACCAACACTTTGAAGATGATCTGGTGCTCAATTGGCAACCAGTGCAGTCGCTGCAGAGTTGGAGTGATATGTGCCCTGGCCGGCACCCCGGCCAGGAGTCTCGCTGCTGCGTTCTGCACCAGTTTAAGCTTCCGGATGACCGACAAAGGAAGACCAATGTACAGGGCGTTACAGTAGTCTAGCCTTGAGATGATCGTCGCTTGGATCACCGTGGCTAGGTCATTTCCGGAGAGATAGGGCACCAGCCGCCTAGCCTGCCGCAGATGGAAGAAGGCGGATCTGCTGACAGCGGAGACCTGAGTCTCCATTGTCAGCAGTGGATCTAACTGGACCCCCAGACTCTTTACTAAAGACGACGGGCGTAGTGCCTCGCCATCCAGAGTAGGAAGCTGGAGCCCACACCCACCTGGATGACCCAGCCAGAGGATCTCCATCTTAGATGGATTCACTCTCAGCCGACTGGCTCGTAGCCAACCAGTCACGGCTTCAAGGCATTGTTGGAAACAATCGGGTACAGAGTCTGGTCGGCCATCCATCCTCAGCACCAGCTGGGTGTCATCTGCATACTGATACACACATTTCTGTTGTGTACCCGCACACTGAAATAGGCAACCTTCTCTCCTTGACTAAAAACTTTAGAGGGCAAAATAAAAAAATGCATCCTTGTTCAAAACTTGCCAAATAGATCAGAATAATGTTCCCCATATGATTAGGCCATAACGGAACCTGTGCTTTACAGGGCACTTAGCATAATCGCTGATCCCACCCCGGATGCCATGTCTCTATTCGCAGAAATGCGTCGCCTCCGCAAATATGCAGAGATGCAGAAAATGCAAATGCGGGCATCAAATGGCTCCCAGGACAATACTTTGCCATTTATCCCAACATCTGAATCTGCTGAAGTTCAGGGTGCATGAGCTTATATGTGGCGGAGTATTTACAGGAGATTTAAGAAAGGCGCAATGTGGTATTCTTTTAATTAATGCCATTGAAATGAGGGCCTCTGCTTGTTCTCTTGTCAACAAATGAATTAAAATGAGCCGGGACCCAACCCTGCAAATCCCAAGTAGTCTATAAAGCTATTAATGAAATGGCTAGACTTGCTAGGCAAATACTTTCATTATTTCCAATACATTAAACATAAATTACTCTAGTATCCAAGCTTATAAGGAGCGGTAGAGTACAGTACTACAAGTGTATTTATCCATATCTGGAAAAGATGCCACGGTCTTCTTGAACTAGAAGTCTTTCATTTCCATAGGGATTGTTACCATCTCTGGTTTCACATATGTATATAAAGCCTGAGAAGGTATTCCCCACAAATAAGGGGCTGATATGGTACCTAATTATTCAATACTTGCAAGTGAAGTCAGTGAAGCTTTCTGGCGAGAAGAAAAACCTTGCACATACTGTTGTAATTGAGCCCTCGGCGTTGCCTGATAGTAGGGCTGCAGAAGATGCTGAGTAATCAGCGTCTGAGTGTAGTATGCAACTGGGTGGGGCTGAGAGTAATCTAAACACTGGAGCAGGCAGATAAGGGAATACAAGCGATTCCAGCAGAGAAAGGTTGGAACAAAGGAAGAGAATTCGGCAGATACTTACGTCTCCCACTGACTCTGAATCCTTTGAGGGCTTTCACAGAGATGGGAAAAATGAGTCAGAAGAAAGTGATACTGATTTAGATTGGACCTTGGTACAGGAAGTTAGGGATGTGTGTAATGCAGACTCCAGTAGTGATACTTTTATGGGATTTGAAAGTGACAAAGACTGGCCCTCTGAAACTTCTGGGACTGATTGGGAAACACTAAGTTTTGATAGGCGCTGGGGAGCTTGGAGAGACTCACAAGGAGTGTCAGCTGCAGAGAGGGAAGCAGCTGCAATGCCTGATCAAGGGGAGTGTTCTTCTTCAGGCGAGTCTGATCTTTAGGGTTATATAATGTGAGCTTTTGAGAGTGACTCCTTGCGGTGGGCAAGGAGTTGTTTCTGGTATCCTGTTTGGCATTCCTGTTTGGTATCCTGTTAACTTGCATCGTGTTCCTGATCCAGTTTACTCGTGAGTTAAGGTTTTACTCTGCCATCTTTTTGGGTTGAGATGCTGCTGCTGCTGCAGTTGGGAAAGGGTGTGTGTGTGTGTGTGTTGGGGTTTCAATGTTCTGTTTTCTGTCCAGCTACAGCCGTGTGTTCCTAGTGGCAGGGTTTGAACTCCGCTGGACATTTTGTGAGTTTCAAGCTGCAAGACTGGTATTGTATTACACGGAGGGAGGTTTGACAATGTGTTTTACGGGGATTACGATGTGTGTTGTCCCTATACATTTAGCTCCTGTTGGACCTTGGATTGTCTCCTCATTTCTTCCATCATTCTCCTGCTCTTGACTCCGGACCAGTTACCGACTACGCTTTTGGATCATCCCTCGAAGGACGTCACAGAGGATGTCCTGAGTTTGTTTTGGATTCTCCTACAGTGATTTTTTGGGCTTTCCCTGGGGTTTTGTTAGTCCCATTCCCATTCCTTGTTCAATAAACCTTTTGTTACCCCCTTTTACATCTGGGCTTGGCTTTAATTGGCGTCTGCATCACGACACATACATTGCAGCAGACGACAATGAATCCTTCTGCCTCCATACTTGCTGTTATTTTCTCACCCCTTTCAGGCTGCAATAGCACTTACTGATATCACAAATATGATGTATGATTTGATTGGAATTGTATAAAAGATTTATGGTTGGGGTCTACATAGTCTAGAGCAGGGGTGCCCACACTTTTTCATCATGCGAGCTACTATATGAACAATCAAGTTGAAAAGATCATCTGTTGTGCATGTGAGTGTGCGCGTACACGCGCGTGCACACACTCCTACTGCAGCCTTCCGTCCGCGCGGGGCTTCTTTCTTGCCTGCCCAAGAACTCACCGCCACATGCATCTGGGAAGGGGATCCTCTTTGCCTGCGCGCGCGCTCTCTTAATGTTTTCGTTGCCTTCCTCCTTCCTGCTGCGTGCTTTCGCGAAGCAGGAAGTCCCCATCCCGTCCTGCTTCTTGCGTGCAGAGCAGGCCCCTCCCACGCACGCAGCAGGAGGGTATTTATAGGTGCATCCACCAGCGCTCCGGCCAGATATGGCTTCGGCGGCAGCTCAGAAGGCGCAGGGCTGGGAAGAGGGGCTGCTTGGCTGCTGCCTGGGCTGGGAAACTCAACCGAGAGAGGGACCCACGTGAGGCTGGAGCCTCCCCACGGCAGCCTCCTCTCCCTCCCTCGAGGCTTCCTTACCTGGGCAGGAGAAGGAAGAGTGGAAGAGGTGCTTCCACAAGTGACAGATGCAGCCGGGCGCCCTTCCTTCCTTTCGAGGGTGTCACTCAGAAAGGACGCCCAAGTGGACGGCTGGCAGGAAGGAGGACCCCTCCCACTGGTGGCAGTCCATGCCCACAGGGGAGAGAGAGAGAGAGAGAGAGAAGGTGGCTCGTCCTAGCCGGCTCTGAAGAGCCACCCTCTCTCTCTCTCTCCCTCCCGTGGGTCCTTGCCGCCTTTCTCCTTCGAGGGCGAGGGAGGGCGAGGCGGAGAACGGCGAGGGCACAAGCAGCAGCAAGTGGAGTCTCCATCCCCGCAGCCCCTCCTCCTCGGGTTCAGCCCCAGGAACACGGCGGAGCCCTCCCTCCTCGCCCCCAACCAAGGAAAGAAAGCAGCCCCACACAGCTCGCTCGCCCAGGTCTCGGCTTGGAATGGGAGTCCCGAGGGCAGCAGCAGGGTTTGCAGCGGGGCTTGCTTGGCTTTGCCCCACTTTGCCCCGCCTCCTTCGCCTCTTTCTCTCTCTCTCTCTCTCTCCCTCTCTCCTTCCAGCACCCGCCTGCCTCCCTGCCAAAAGGATCCGAAAAACTTCTCCGGATTTCTTTCTTCTCTCCTTGGCTCTCTTTCTCATACACACACACACATTCCCTCCATTCCTCCCACAGCCTCGCATCCTATCCATGCGCGTGCCTTCGCCTTGCTCCCGCCCCCCCCCCCCCAGCAGCAACCAATGGGCGGTCATGTCAACACACCGTGCGTGGCAAGACGAGCGCCAGGGCCCACCCACTAAAGCCTCATTTTGGCAAAAAGAAGCCCCGCAAAGGCGGCGGCGAGAGCGCACGTGCGCGTGTATGGCAAAGATCACCTGGAAGAGGGCCGAAGATCACCTAGGTCAGCGTTTCTCAACCTGGGGGTCGGGACCCCTAGAGGGGTCACGAGGGGGTGTCAAAAGGGTTGCCAAAGACCATCAGAAAACACAGTATTTTCTGTTGGTCATGGGGGGAGGGTTCTGTGTGGGAAGTTTGGCCCAGTTCTATCATTTGTAGGGTTCACAATGCTCTTTGATTGTAGGTAAACTGTAAATCCCAGCAACTAAAACTCTCAAATGTCAAGGTCTATTTCCCCCAAACTCCACCAGTGTTTACATTTGGGCAGATTGAGTATTCATGCCAAGTTTGGTCCATATCCATTACTGTTTGAGTCCACAGTGCTCTCTGGATGCAGGTGAACTACAACTCCAAAACTCAAGGTCAATGCCCACCAAACCCTTCCAGTATTTTCTGTTGGTTGTGGGAGTTCTGTGTGCCAAGTCTGGTTCAATTCCATCATTGGTGGAGTTCAGAATGCTCTTTGATTGTAGGTGAACTATAAATCCCAGCAACTACAAGTCCCAAATTACAAAATCAATCTCCCCTCCCCACTAACCTCACCAGTATTCAAATTTGGGTGTATCAGGTATTTGTACCCAACTTGGTCCAGTGAATGAAAATACATCCTGCATATCAGATATTTACATGATGATTCATAGCAGTAGCAAAATTACAATTGTGAAGTAGAAACAAAAATGATGTTATGGTTGGGGTCACCACAACATGAGGAACTGTATTAAGGGATCACGGCATTAGGAAGGTTGAGAACCACTGACCTAGGTGCTCCCGATCACCGTAATGAGCACCCCTGATCTAGAGATACCATCCTAAGGAATGAGGCCTGGACAACTACAAAAAGGAGGTGAAGAATTTGTTGACTGTAATTAAAAGTTGCTGATGAGAACAGTGACAATGATTAACTGTCGCCACTGCTGACTTGATAAACTTTTGGTGAAAACCAACATGTTTACATTAGCAGAGACAATGGCTCTTTAAGTCAAGGAAATGTTTACAAGGTTCCTTAGGTTAAGAAGGAAGTTAATACAAAGCTCCTTACGTTTACCAACACCAATTAAGAAGAGCCAACGTCTGCCAGGAACTGAGATGAGGCTAGGAGGTTTCAGGCTGGAAGGACACCTATCATTCATTTACATCACTGATTCTCAAAGTGGGCGGTACCACCCCCTGGTGGGTGGTGAGGCGATCCAAGGAAGCGGTGGGAGGTTCAGGGGAATTTGGGGGGCAGTGAACCCCTTTAAGAGGGCAGTGAACCATTGGCCATTTAGGAGGGGCCGTGCGGCCCTCTTCTTTGGCCCCACCCCCTTTGCTTTGACCTGCATATTAGATATTTGGATTAGAATTCGTAAGAGTAGCAAAATTATTTATGAAGTAGCAACGAAAATATGGTTGGGGGTCACCACAACATGAGGAATCTTATTTAGGGGTCACGGCATTAGAAAGGTTGAGAACCACTGCATTAATACATATATATGTCTGTTTAATTGCTATTAAATTAAAAAATAATAATTTCTAGGGGGGCGGTGAGTAAATTTTTTTCTGGAAAGGGGGGGGGGTAGGCCAAAAAAGTTTGGGAACCACTGTATTCATGGGAGGAGATACAGTCACGAAGGTTAGCAAGTCCCAAACTGTTAAGGCAGGGGTGGGAGGATCCTGCCAGGTGGGAGGAGTTAACCTAGTTTCTGTTTTCAAATCAGTCCTCTAACTGTCCTTGTGAAAAGCAGATCAGGCAGACTACTTTCAAATAAGGAATAAAACAGAAAATAAATAAAGGAGAAAGAAAGGAGCACTGGTAAGTTCCTGGGGTAAATTTGTGGCTTAGATTCTAGTATTGCTTTAGGTCTTTGTTAGCGGCGCGCGATAGAGCAAAAACTTGTAACAAGTCGGAAAAGAAATATCCAAAGACTTGTAAAAGATTAAATTAAGTAAATTAAGACCACAACAAAACAGTTAATCTACAAAAAAACATTAATAAGAAATGGAGGTAGCCAGCCAGCAGTGGGAGGGGGGTTTCCCAGTGTTTTGCATTGAGTGTCACATGTATGACTACCTGCCTGCCGGGCAGAAGTCTTGGGTGTGCGTTCGCTGCAGTGAGCTCCTGGCTCTCAGGGAACGTGTTTCGTCCCTTGAAGCCAAGGTAGCAGACCTGGAGAAGCACAGAGAGGAAGTGAGGCTGGAGGATAAGATCTCCAGAGATGCAACAGGAGCATCCCACTCCATGATGAGCAGCCCTCCAGCTGCCTTGGAAAATGGGGGTCTTGGGCAGGGAGAACATCAGTCTGAGGAAGAGGGACCGGCTCCTCAGTTGGGATCCCTTCCTCAGAGGCTGTGCCCATATCTTCGTGCACCGAAGATACTTCTCGACGGGTGGTAGGAGGTGGGCTTCTTGTAGTAGGTGATTCGATTGTCCGGAACATAGAAAGCTGGGTTTGTGATGGGCGTGATGACCGCATGGTAAATTGCCTGCCGGGTGCAAAGGTCGCGGATATTACGAGGCATCTAGATAGGCTGGTAGATAGTGCTGGGGTGGAGCCAGTGGTCGTGGTACACGTTGGTACCAATGACATTGGGAAGGCTAAGCGGATGGTCCTGGAAGCCAAATTTAGGTTGCTAGGTAGAAGATTAAGGTCCAGGACCTCAAAGGTAGCATTCTCAGAAATGCTACCTGTTCCCTGTAGCAGGGACAGCCAGACAGGCAGAGCTCAGGAGCTTCAATGCGTGGATGAGGCAGTGGTGTCGAGAGGAAGGTTTTAGATTTGTTAGGAACTGGGGACATTTTCAGGAAAGCCAGACCTGTACAAAAGGGACGGGTTACACTTGAGCGAAAATGGAACCAGACTGCTGGCGACTAATATTAAAAAGATTTCAGAGCAGCTTTTAAACTGATTCCTAGGGAAAGTCGACAGGAGCTGGGCAGCTTCCGGTTCGAGAGGGTGAAATGCCAAGTATGGAGGGCCGAAATCCATACACAAATGGCTGAGTCAACAGAAAAGATAGATAGTAGTAGTCGAGAGATAGGACATGGTAGGCCTTCTACAAATTCTCACAAACAGCCAAAGTTGAAAGTGCACCAGAGAAATAAATATAAATGTCTGTACGCAAACGCTAGAAGCCTTCGAACAAAAATAGGGGAGTTGGAATATTTGGCAAAGGAAAAAAATATTGATATTATTGGCATAACAGAAACCTGGTGGACGGAGGAAAACAAATGGGACACAAAGATTCCAGGTTATAAACTGTACAGGAAAGACAGGAGAGGGAAAAATGGTGGCGGTGTGGCCCTGTACATAAATGAGGAGCTAGAATCTCATGAATTAGAACTTCAAGAAATTTCAAACTCACCTACAGAAACATTGTGGATAAAAGTCCCAGGACAAAAACTAATCTAGCACTAGGGATCTGCTATCGCCCTCCCAACCAAACTCAGAGGCAGACTGCTATCTGGAAAATGAAGTTAAACAGGCCTCAAAAAGAAATACATTAGTCATAATGGGGGACTTCAACTATCCCCAAATAGATTGGCCAAATTCTTGTTCTACGCATGAAAGAGAGACAAGGTTCCTCGACATGCTAGCTGATTATTCCCTTGAGCAGATGGTCATGGAACCAACCAGGGGAAAGGGGATCCTGGACTTGGTGCTAACTAATGAACAAGATCTCGTTCAAGATGTCCTTGTAACTGAGCCCATAGGTACCAGTGACCACAACACAATAACCTTCAACTTAAGTTTGGATAGCAAACTGTCAGTGAAAACTAACACAGAGACCTTAAATTTTCACAAAGGGAATTTCACCAAAATGAGAAAAATTGTAAAGAACAAACTAAAGGAGCAGTAAAAAAAAATCAAATCCCTCCAAAATGCTTGGAAACTGTTTAAAAATACCTTAAAACAGGCCGAACTAAAATGCATTCCATAAAAAGAAAGAGGCATGGAAAGTCAAAGGACACCAGTATGGCTTACAAATGAAGTAAAAGATGTGATTGGAAAAAGAAAAACTCATTTAAGAAATGGAAGGCTCTTCCTACCGAGGAGAACAGAAAGGAACACAAGCTCTGGCAAACTAAATGCAAAGCAACAGTCAGGAAAGCCAAGAGAGATTTTGAGGCACACATAGCAAAGAATATTAAAAAAACAACAAAAACTTCTTTAAGTACATCAGAAGCAGGAACCCAACTAGAAAAGCAGTTGGGCCACTCGGCGACAATGGCCAGAAAGGAAAAATCAGCGAAGACAAAGAGATTGCTGAGCGGCTAAATGACTTCTTTGCCTCCGTTTTCACACAGGAGGACAGACAACATATGCCTTCAGCTGAGTCAGTTTTTCAGGGAGGGAATTAAAAGAATTAAAACAGATAGAGATAAACAAGGAGGATGTTCTCATATGCCTTACTAAACTAAATGTCAACAAATCACCAGGTCAGACGGCATCCACCCCAGAGTTCTTAAGGAACTCAAGTGTGAAATTGCTGAACTTCTAGCTAAGATATATAACCTTTCTCTAAGATCAGGCACTGTACCCGAGGACTGGAGGGAGGCAAATGTAACACCGATCTTCAAGAAAGGATCAGGGTGATCAGGAAATTATAGACCAGTCAGTTTAACCTCAGTTCCAGGCAAAATGATGGAAACCATTATTAAAGAAAAATTACTAGGCACATAGAAGAACAGGCATTGCTGAAAGAAAATCAACATGGTTTCTGCAAAGGCAAATCATGTCTTACTAACTTGTTAGAATTCTTTGAGGGTGTAAATAAACACATAGATAAAGGGACCCAATTGATATTGTTTACCTTGACTTTCAAAAGGCTTTTGACAAAGTCCCTCACCAAAGGCTCCTAAATAAGCTCTTCAGCCATGGAATCAGGGGACAGGTCTTGTCCTGGATTGGAACCTGGCTAAACTGTAGGAAACAAAGGGTGGTAATAAATGGACACTTCTCTGGGTGGAAAGAGGTGGGAAGTGGCGTACCCCAAGGTTCAGTTTTGGGTCCGTTACTTTTTAATTTATTCATTAATGATCTGGATGTAGGAGTGAATTCTGAGGTAGCAAAGTTTGCAGACGACACTAAATTGTTCAGGGTAGTTAAAAATGAAACTGATTGTAAAGAGCTCCAGAAAGATCTCTCGAAATTGAGTGAATGGGCAACAAAGTGGCAAATGCATTTTAACCTAAACAAGTGTAAAGTCATGCACATCGGGGCAAAGAACCCCAACTACACTTATCAACTGATGGGGTCAAAGCTTTCGAGACAAACCAGGAAAGGGATCTTGGGGTTTTGGTGGACAGCTCAATGAAGATGTCAACCCAGTGCGCTGCAGCAGTGAAAAAAAACAAATTCTATGCTAGGCATGATCAGAAGGGAATCGAAAATAGGTCAGCAAATGTTGTATTACCTCTCTACAAATCTATGGTAAGGCCACATTTGGAGTACTGTGTACAATTCTGGTCTCCGCACCTTAAGAAGGATATAACGGAACTGGAAAAGGTACAGAAAAGGGCAACAAGAATGATCAAGGGATGGAGCGGCTCCCTTATGAAACCAGGTTGCAACGCCTTGGTCTTTTCAGCCTTGAAAGACGGCGTTTAAGAGGTGACTTGATCGAAGTGTATAAAATCATGCATGGGATAGAAAAGGTGAATAAAGAAAAAATATTTTCTTTGTCACAAAACACTAGGACTAGAGGGCACTCCCTGAAGCTCAAGGTAGGAAAATTAGGACTAATAAAGGGAAATATTTCTTCACCCAGAGGGTCATTGGGTTATGGAACTCACTTCCAGAGGAGGTTGTGACAGCTGTCAGCCTGAACAACTTCAAGGCAGGATTAGACAGATTCATGGATACCAAGTGTATCGGTAGTTACTGAAAAGGACATTCAAGTGCCACCTCGGAGTTGGTTGAGGTAGGCAGGATTTCCCTGGGTACTGGTTGTGGGGGGTCGGGAGCAGGTCAGGGTTTTGCCCTCCCTTCTGCTCGAGATCCCCGTGTACAACTGGTGGGCCACTGTGTGATACAGAATGCTGGACTAGATGGGCTGAGGTCCGATTCAGCATGGCTCTTCTTATGTTCTTATGTTCTTATGGGTGCCCACACTTTTTCAGCATGGGAGCTACTTAAAAAACAACCAAGTCACAAAGATCTACCTACACAGAAATGTAAAACGTATAACTATTTTCTAATTTATTAAGGATTCTTTGTATGTACAATGTATGTTGATGTACCTTGCATAACTGAATAAGCTAATATTGCACAACACACATAATAAATAATTATTTAAATTTTTTTGCAAATACCTGAGTTTACTTTGACGACTTGCACTGAACTGAATCAGCCAGGGATAAACTGGCAGAATGAAAGCACACAGACCTTTCAACTGCAAGGCCATTCAATGCGGATCAATGTGGCCAATAGAACATCAAAAATGCACCCAGACAAGTTCCTTTTCCCACCCTGACATAATTCCAGAGTTATAGACTGGCAGAATGGAAGCAGACAGACCTTGAAGCTGCAAGGCTGTTCAATGCTGACACCCCTTCAAGACCTCACCCACCCAGGGATCCCGACCCCCAGGCTGACAAATGCTGAGTTAAGAGGACAAAACTGGGAAAACCTTACATAGGGCTTGAAGGCATCACACACAAGCAGAAGGAATAAACACAAAGCGCTTTTGTAAAGGAATACAGTTTTCCCTTGGAGGGTGCTTCTACTCCAGGCATGGCAAACTTGGGCCCTCCCTCCAGGTGTTTTGGACTCCAACTCCCAGCATTCTTCACAGCCTCAAGCCCTTTCTCCCCCAGCCGCAGCCGCTCTGAGCTCCACCAACTATTGAACTGAACCAAACTTGGCATACAGGCCAACAGAAAATACTAGAAGGGATTGGAGGCTTTATAAAAGATAATGGGATTTGCAATACCTTCAATCACTTCAGCTCTGGGAGAGGCCTCCTGCCTGGGTCCTAGATGGGTGCAGGCACAGCCCTCAGGAGAAGGGCATCAGAGCCAACATCAGAGCCAACAGGCTGCCCCTCGAGTCAAGCAGCACCCCTGGTTGGAAAGGGCGAGGGGGGAAGAAAGCTGGTGCAAGCTGCACGCTCCCTCTCCCCATCCCTGGGCACCATGGTGCGGGTGCAAGGCAGTGCAGGGCATTCCGCCATGTACGCGGCCCGTGGGTGACGGGTCCTGAGAGGGGCGTCGCCGCCTGCCCTCCACGCTGGCCGCCCCTCCGCCCCGCCTCCTGCCCGGGAGCCAGTGCTCCCCGCCGCCGCCCGGTGATGCAGCCGGCGCGGCGCAGGCGGCGATGCAGCCGTGCCGGCGTCACTGCGCATGCGCAGGCGTGCGTGGCGCACTCGCGCAGCTGCGCGACGTCACAACGCATGCGCAGGTGTGCGTGATGTCGCCCAGCGCAGCTGCGTGTGGCGTCACCGCGCATGCGCAGCGCGCGCCATGCGCCTGCGCATGCACGGTGACGTCGCCGCGGATGCCGCATCCAGCAGCCATTGGGGCGGAAATGAGGGCCCGCCTACCCCCAGGAGAGGTGGCTAAACCCTGGTGCAAGGAAGGGGGAAGGCAGGGGCCAATGCAGGGAGCCGCTCTCTCCCTGCATTGGCTCTCTTCCTCTTCGCCCCAATTCTCCCAGCGTTTAGCAAGGGCAGGCCTGGATCACCCATAAGGCCACACTAGGCCACGGCCTAGGGGCACAGCCGGGGGGGGGGGCCAGATCCGGACCCCCCAATTTTTTAAAAACCGATCTCTGGGCGCTTCTGGGGGCGGGGCTTCCTTTCCTCCTCCTCCATGACGCGCCCGGCTTCCTTGACTCAAAAAAGCCGGGCGCATGGCGAGGAGGAGGAGGAAGAGGAAGGCTCGCCCCCGTGGGCGGGGCTTCCCTTCCTCCTTCTCCGCGACGCGCCCGGCTTCCTTGACTCAAAAAAGCCGGGCACGTGGCAAGGAGGAAGAGGAAGGCTCGCCCCCTTCCTCCTCTTCTGCGACGCGCCTGGCTTCCTTGACGAGGAAGGAAGGGAAGGCTCGCCCTCGGGGCACGCAGAAGAAAGAGGAGGCGCACGGAGCCGCGAGGAGGAGGTGGTGGGTGGGTGGGGGGTGCGGTAGAGTTTGGTTTGAGAGCGTAATTCCAAAGTGTGGCCTAGGGCGCCAAAATGGGTTAATCTGGGCCTGAGCAAGGGCGTGGGGGAAAGAGGGCCCTCTTTCTCCGCGCCCTGGCTAAACGCTGGGGAGAGTTGGAGCACGAAGGAAGAGTGCGCACTCTCCATGCATTGGCTCTCTTCCTCTTCGCCCAAAAAAGAGGTGTAGGGTGTCCTACAAGTAGCCCCAAAGAAAAAAGTACGATTCAGGGTGCAAAAAAGTCACAATCAGTGTATCTTCATCAATATATTTATTTGCAATCAATAGTATTTCAAGGATCTTAGAAAGCAATGTGGAATCAATTGTTCAATATATCCAATATTTTAGAGTTGCAGTCAATTATTCATTCATATGTAAATTTTGTCATAAAAATAAAAAATCATAACTATAATCCGGAATATAATGCGATCAAGGTCGATGGAATGCGATCAAGGTCGATGGAATGCGATCAAGGTCGACAACTCAGAATGCGGAGAACCCGGTTACATACACTCAACAGCGGCTCAGGTGAAACCTATACCAAAATCTCACGGATTGAGATTTTAGTATAGGTTTCACCTGAGCCGCTGTTGAGTCTATGTAACCGGGTTCTCCGCATTCTGTGTTGTCCGTTGATTGAATATGGAGTAGTGGCTGCGTCCACTTGAAATATTGAAATAATACTGTAATAATACTTAATTTGGGTATGTATACCTCATCTTCAGCTTTTATGTATGGGCTGTCCTTTTCTTAGCGGGCTTTATTATAATGTGAAAGAGATGTCTGAAAGCCTGTTTATATATTTTATATTGTAGATTGCACGGACCAGTGGGATTATTTTGTTTTGGAACCGACTGAATTTCCAGGTCCCGGTGAAGCCGGGTTATCCCTGGCGAAACGGCGAGGCCTTTTGATTTCTGACCGTCAACCTTGATCGCATTATATTCCGGATTATAGTTATGATTTTTGATTTTTATGACAAAATTTACATATGAATGAATACTTTTTTTCGGAATTGACTGCGACTCTAAAATATTGGATATATTGAACAATTGATTCCACATTTCTTTCTAAGATCCTTGAAATACTATTGATTGCAAATAAATATATTGATGAAGATACACTGATTGTGACTTTTTTGCACCCCGCATCGTACTTTTTCCTTTGGGGCTCTCTTCCTCTTCGCCCCAACTCTCCCCGGCGTTTAGGAAGGAAGGTGCTGCGATCTACCTGCTTTGGCACGCCCCATCCGGCTGGGATCGACTCATAATGGACTCTGGATCGACTGGTCGATCACGAGCTACCTAAGGAGCACCCCTGCGTTAAGAGCTTTATAGATGATAACCTGTACCTTGAATTGGGACTGGAAATTAAAAGGCAGCCAATGGAGCTCTTTAAATGGGGGGGGGGGCACCCCTTACTCCTGTTCTGAAAGGAAGAGAAAGAAGTGCGCTTTTGGAGTCGTGATATAATTTTGGGGGTCAGTTTCCGCTATAGGGAAAACCAAAGCTGGATGGCCATCTCTCAGAGGTGCTTTGATTGTGCTTTTTTTGCACTACAAATTAGGGTTGGACTAGACGACCCCTGGGGTCCTCTTCAGCTTTATTATTCTATGACTAAACTCCAAGCACTGAACTTTGGATCCTGTTCCGTGACTTTTGAACATTTGTGAGGCTGGAGCATGCCTTGAGCATCAAGGGGCTCACACACTGCTTGGGTGGTTCCCGTGTTTGACCTAATGAGAGATTATTTATTCCCCATCGTTTTGAATCCCGCCAAGCTCAGGCCGCCGGGACTAAATTCAAAGGGAGATGAAAGGACTGGTTGTCAGGTCCCATTTCCCCCTTTTTGCGACAGCAATATTTGGACACGGATTCTTTCATTGTAAGATGAGCTATTTATAAGCGGAGACAATTAAGGAACATTGCTTCTTGTCTCGGGGTTGGGAGAGAATGGCACTTCCTCTTGCACAAGGTGGAAGCATTAAAGCCCATCTCTCTTCTCCGTGGCAGAAATGTCACTTCTAATGGCAGACTAATGAGCAGAAACTGCTCAGGACTGAATCGAGACCAAGTGATTCCGGATGGGAATATTGTCCCAAGGCGACAGAGAAAAACCTAATTGCACGGCAGCAGATCCACACCTTTTAATGAGATTTAGATGCCGAATGCATGAAAAGCAACGGCGCAAATAAGGTAAAGGAGCATTTTCAGTTGTTTTTAAATACATCGTACCTATGTTTACCTTTCATGTGCAAAAGCCCAGTGTTGATTGTCTCGAATTCACAAGCTGAGCGGTGCATACTTTCTCCACATTGCAGAAACTATAAACTCTGTACGAGGGCGGGTCAATAAGTCTGTGACACTTTGAATTTCCTGCCTCTTAACTGAAAGGGCGACACTGCTCCTGTCAACAGGCATCTGTCAGTTGACTCCTGTCAAAATTTGAACAAGCTGCATCATTTAGTTTGAGTTTGACAGCCATTGATAGCACACTACCGGCTGATTTGAGGAGAAAATGGGAAAAAGTGAATTTTGTGTGCTCATTAAGCATTATTTTTTGCGGGAAAAAACCATCACTCAACCCAAGGCTAAGCTTGATAAATACGATGGGGACTCTGCACCATCCATTTCAATGGTAAAAAAGTGGTTTACTGAATTTCGTTGTGGCCGTACAAGCACGGAAGATGCCGAACGTTCTGGACGCCCAGTTGAGGTCTCTACACCCGAAACAATTGAAAAAATTCACGATATGGTGTTGGCCGATTGGAAATAGAAAGTGTGAGAGATTGTGGAAGCCATAGGCATCTCACGCGGCTCAGTGGTTTCAATTTTAAATGATCACTTGGGTATGAGAAAGCTTTCCGCAAGATGGGTGCCGCGTTTGCTCACAATCGACCACAAACGCAATCGTGTGACAATTTCGCAGGAGTGTTTGGCGTTGTTCAACCTCAATATGGACGAGTTTTTGCGCCGTTTCGTAACCGTGGACGAAACGTGGATCCACCACAACACACCAGAGACCAAACAGCAGTCAAAACATTGGGTTTCTTGGGGTGATCAGCGCCAAAGAAGGCCAAGGTGGGTTTGTCAACCAATAAAGTCATGGCGACTGCTTTTTGGGATGCACGTGGTATAATCCACATTGACTCCCTTCAAAAGGGTAAAACAATCAATGGCGAATATTATGCCAACTTATTGGGTCGATTTAATGAGGATTTGGAAAAAACCCGACCGCATTTGGCCAAGAAAAAAGTTCTTTTGCACCAGGACAATGCAAGGGTGCACACATGTGCAGTTTCCATGGCAACAATCCATGAATTGGGATAGGAATTGCTCCCTCATCTGCCCTATTCTCCGGATTTAGCCCCGATTGACTAATTCTTGTTTCCAAACCTGAAGAAATGGCTCGGCGGAAAGAAATTTGACTCCAACAATGAAATCATCTCACAAACAAATACCTATTTTGATGACCTCGGGAAACCTTTTTTTTGGAAGGGATAAAAAAATTGGAGAAACGTTGGACAAAGTGTCTAGAGCTCAAAGGAGACGACGTTGAAAAATAAAATGATTTTTTATCCAAAGACCTGTGTTTTATTCAAAAAGTCACAGACTTATTGACCCGCCCTCTTATATTACTCCATAATTTGGACGTTGTTTGGGGACGACCTAACTAGAGGAGGCAATGCTTTCTTCATCCTCACACATTGGACGCATTTGAAAGTATGAAAAAAAACTTGCAAGATAACTACTTGAAGGTCTACATCTGGCACCACATTCTCGGTACAACCAGGACATTGACTTGACCCAGTTTTGCACTTTCAAGCGGAAATTTCTCTGGAACCATTTGGGGGAGGCCTCAACAGGCATGGCGTTCCCCCTTCTTGTTGCAATTTCCGATGCCATCAAGCAATATTTTCCCATGGGATGGAGTGGCATCAAAGAGATCGCCCTTCACCTATTCCATCCTGGGTTCCCGGCTACTTCATTCCGGAAGGCGGCTGGAGCTCAGCCCTGCTGCCCTGCCAGTTTGGGAGGCGACGGGAGTCTCTGGCCGGCGATTTGCGGCTGCTAAGTTGCCCTGCGATCGTAGGACTGTTTAGTTATTTCACCATCTGTGAAGGGGACTAAAGACCACCACCAGATCCATTGCTGCTACTGAGCGACCACCATCTTGGCTTCCTTCCTTCTTGTGAAGACAACGACCACCATCTTGGGTCCTGCTGCATCTCGTCATCTTGTTTTAAATTTTTATTTTTGTTTTGGTTTTTATTTTATTTTGCTTTATTTTGTGTTTTATATTATTTTCACACCGCCCCCCCTTCTTTCTGCTGGTTATGAACTGTGCTTCTGGCACTCTGCTATATTTTTGTGGAATCATCCCCAAGTGAGGGTTATTTTTGAGCCCAACAGCTCCGGATTCCTAATGAATATCTTAACGTCTTGGATAAAAGTTTAGAGCAGGGGTGGGCAAACTACGGCCCGGGGGCCGGATACGGCCCTTTGGCCAATTCTATCCAGCCCTCCTAAGGGCCCCGGCAGGCAGGCAGGCTCGCCCCACCCGCTCGCCCCACCCGCTGCCCGCGCTGGCAACAGCAAGGCCAGGCAGGGGAGGCAAGCCTCGCCCTCTGGCTTCGCCACCGCTCACCCCGCCCACTCGCCGCTTGCCTTGCCCTCTTGCCCGCATGCCCTCTCGCCCACTCCGGCTCTCCAGCGCCAGCAACAGCAAGGCCAGGCAGGGAGCTGGCCTTGCTGTCACCGGTGCTGGGAGAGCCAGAGCGGGCGAGAGGGCGAGGCGAGAAGGCGAGGCGAGAGGGCGAGCGGCGAGTGAGCAAGCTGCGAGCTGGCGGGGCAAGAGGGCGAGGCTTGCCTCCCCTTCCTGGCCTTTCTGTCGCCGGTGCTGGGAGAGCTGGAGCGGGCGAGAGGGCGAGCAGCGAGCTGGCGGGGCAAGAGGGCGAGGCTTGCCTCCCCTTCCTGGCCTTTCTGTCGCCGGTGCTGGGAGAGCTGGAGCGGGCGAGAGGGCGAGCAGCGAGTGAGCAAGCGGCGAGCTGGCGGGGCGAGAGGGTGAGGCTTGCCTCCCCTGCCTGGCCTTTCTGTCGCCGGTGCTGGGAGAGCTGCAGCGGGCGAGAGGGTGCGCGGGCGAGAGGGCGAGGCGAGCGGCGAGTGAGCGGCAAGCTGGCGGGGCAAGAGGGCGAGGAAGGCAGGCAAGCAAAGTGGCCGACGGAGAGGGAGGGAGGGGGGAGAAGAGGAGGAGGCCAGGGAGCATCCTTAATAAGTGAACTATACATCCCAGCAACTCCAACTCCCAAATGTCTATTTTCCCCAAATTTCCTCAGTGTTCACATTTGGGCATATTGAGGATTCGTGCCAAGTTTGGTCCTGAGTTTCCCATCCTTTCAATGGGGTTTGATCTCTTACTTTTCCATCACGAATCTCAAAGGCTCGCTGTCAGGAGGTTTTTAGAAAGGTGGGAACAGGAAGTCATCGAGAGGGAAGGGACCCCAGGGCTATCCAGCCCAACCCCCAGGGATACGCAATCAAAGCACCCCCGCCCGGAGCACATTTGTGGAGGGCGACTCATAAGTAATAAAATTAGTTAGTAAGTTAGACCAGTCTTTCTCAACTAGTGTGCCACGGCACACTAGTGTGCCGTGACGGACCTCCTGCTGTGCCGCGAGAAAAGCTCTCTGCCCCCTTCCTCCCCCTTCCTGCTGAACTCCTGCTGCTTGGGGAGGAGGGGAAGGGCCGGCAGTGGCGAAGAAAAAGAAGGGACCGGGCGCCGCCTCCTTCGGCCGTTTCCCAGCCAGCCTCCAATCCGCCATGACTCTCGCCCCTTGCTCGCTGAAGCCGTGTGGAGGAGCCCTGCCCACTGAAGCCCGTTCACCGCTCATGCTCCTCCTCTGTAGGGAGCTAAAGCTGGGGAGGAGCGGGGCATGGTGCGGCCTGGCTCTGCCCCCTCCCGGCTTCGGCACTCCCAGCAGCTGCTCCAGCCTTGAGGACAGTGCCAAGCCAGCATTGTGCTGGCTCTGGCACTGCTGGCTTGGCACTGCCCCTCAAGGCTGGAGCAGCTGCTGGGAGAGGTGAAGCCGGGGAGGGCGGGGCATGGTGCAGCCTGTCTGCGCCCCTCCCCGGCTTCGGCATTCCCAGCAGCTGCTCCCATCAGGCCACCATACCCCAACCGTTCTTTACTGTGTTAGAGTGTCATTTTGTGTCATTTTGGTTGGTGGTGTGCCCCCGGATTTTTTTAATGTTAAAAGTGTGCCGCGGCTCAAAAAAAGGTTGGGAAACACTGAGTTAGACTGATGGCCATCAAGCCTCTGCATAAAACTCTCCAGAGAAGGGGACTACAAGGAAGCATTATTTTATTTTAGTGGTTTTTATTATTATTGTATAATAATTTTATAATAATATAATAAATAATATAATGTTATGTTATATTATAATTTCAATATATTATAATGCCTATATATATATATATATACTATAATATAATAATTATGATATTAATACTAAAAATATATGAATATTACTTGATATATTAATATGTTAATATTGATGATGTGTAATATTATAGTAAATATGGTAAGTGAATAAATAAATAAATAAATTATGTAGATTAGCATGTAGTTCAGCCTTTAGGTGTGGCCCTCCATAATATTTTTTGGCTCTCATGTGGCCCCTTGGAAAAAATTATTGCCCACCCCTGGTTTAGAGGGAATGTGGATCAGGTTTGCAGATGGAACCAAATTGGGAGTGAGAGCGAATACTAGGAGACAAGATCAGGAGAGATGATTGGCCAAAACTAGCAAAAGGAATTTCAACAAGGAGAACTGTAGGATACTTCACATAGGCAGGAAACGTTCTATGGAAGTTTCTGCGCCGTAGAGAAAGCAATCCTTCCTGCGTTGGCCCTTGCTGCTCCACTCCAGCATTGGTGGACTTCAGCCCCCTTTTCCTTAATGAAACCAGTTCTTTGCGCCTCTCTAGACAATACAGACAAGACTTTTCCAAACAGGGGATAGAAAAAAGAACGGGAAAGAGGAAGGTAGATCAGAATAAATGAGAGCGAGAGGCGTCTATCCGGCTCAGTCTTTCTATCCCCTGGACTGGGGCTGCGTCTTTGCGAGGCTAAGACTTGATACTGAAATCAGTCTCATTATTTTTCAGGGATGTAAAGCTGGGGGAATTGACTGGATGCAGCCATTTTTATTTTCAAAAGAGGGGCGGGGGGAACTCTACAAGGGGACTGACAAATCAGTGCATCTCTGTAATTATTTCCCTTTCTGAGTTCTCTCTCTCTCTCTCTCTCTTAAAAAAAGCCATTCATCAACACCTTGAAGCAAGTGCCACTGAAGTTAGCGGTGACAGGGCTTGAATGGATGTGGCGGATCCGACACTAACCGCTCCGCCACTCTCCTCCGTCTTCTCCGCCTGACACGAAGTCATAACAGTCTCTCATCTTTGGCATCCGAACAGCAACAGAAAGAAGTATGGAGAGATGGTGTCCTACGTACCACAGACTCAGGGCTATTACACCAGTGTTTCCCTACCAGCGTGCCGCGGCACACTAGTGTGTCGTGAGCGATCATCAGGTGTGCCGTGGGAAATTGGAACCTCCAAAACCCTTTCTTGCCCCTCCTGCCAAACACTTGTTCTTCTCCACTCGGGCTCCCTTCTTCCCAGCCTCGCTCTGCTCGCTTTGCCTCGCTTTCCTCATGCTGCCGCTTCTGCTGCCATTTTGATTCGAGGGGGCAGCGTGAGCGTGTTCGGGAGGGGGGAGGGAGGAAGACGTGGGGCAAGTCTGTGCAGTAGCGTCCACACGGGTCATGTCTTCCTCCCCCGAGTGTAGAAGAAAAAGTACGTGTTCGGCAGGAAGGGGAAGAAAGGGCGCGAAGGGGGAGGAAGCGGTCTCTGTTGAAAGTTGGCATGGGCAAACTTGGACTGTCCAGGTGTTTTGGAGTCCAACTCCCACCATTCCGAGCAGCCTCAGGCCCTTTTCCTCCCCCCCCCCAGCCACTTAAGCAGGAAAGGGCCTCAGGCTGTTAGGAATGGTGGGAGTTGCCTGGCTCCGCCCCCAGTGGCTTCCGCTCTACCAGCAGCTTCTCCAGGCTTGAGGATGGGAGTGCCAATCCAGCCTTGTGCTAGCTATGTCACCACTGCCTTGGCATTGCCATCCTCAAGCCTGGAGAAGCTGCTGGGAGCTCCAAAGCTAGAGGGGAGGGGGTGGGGCTTGGTGCGGCCTGGCTCCGCCCCTGGCTTCTGCCAAGCCCCGCCCCCACCCCTCCCCTCTCCAGCCTTGAGGAGGTAGGTAGATCTTTCTGACTTGGTTTTATTATAAGTAGCTCGCATGCTGATAAAGTGTGGGCACCCCTGTTCTGAACGAAGTGATCTCACGGGACTATATGGGGACAGGCGGTCCCTCAAGTACACTGGCCCCAGACCATGTATAGCCTTTAAGTGACCCAGTCAGGAGACTAAGAAAGAATTACATTTTAATGTCAATGGAAGTTATTAAACCAAGTTGGCATACGATAAGCTATTCTGAATGTTATATAGTAATAGTTTCATGCATTCATAATAATAATAAGTCAACTGTAACAATATCTAGGAAGTATTGTGAAGAAAATACTGTGTAACCAATACACTTTGTGTGCCTGAGAACCCACAAAAAAACATTTCTTTGTTCATTTTTACAATAAAGACTTGTGTCAAGTTACTGAAGTGAAGATATTCTGCGGGAAGACAGCTGAAGATCATTTGGAGCTGACTAGTCTACAGTACAGTATTGGGTTGCACAATAAAGTGTCAGATACAAACCACACATATAGGGAGGTAGCCTGTTGAAGTGATCTACTGCAGTGTTTCCCAACCTTTTTGAGCCGTGGCACACTTTGAACATTAAAAAAATCCGGGGGCACACCACCAACCAAAATGACACAAAATGACACTCTAACACAGTAAAGAACGGCTGGGGGTGATGACCTGCTGGGAGTGCTGATGCCGGGGAGGGGGAGGAGCCAGGCCAGGCCACGCCCCGCCCTTTCCCCCGGCTTCAGTTCTCCCATAACTCGCCAGATTTGAGGGGGCAGTGCCAAGCCAGCATTGTGCTGGCTCTGCCACCGCTGGCTTGGCACTGCCCCCCTCAAGGCTGGCAAAGCTGTGGGAGTGCTGAAGCCGGGGGGAAGGGGCGGAGCCAGGCTGCGTCATGTCTCCCCTCCCCCCCGGCTTCAGCTCTCCCACAGAGGAGGAGCATGAGCAGTGGACGGGCTTCCGTAGGCAGGGCTCCTCAACGCGGCTTCAACAAGCAAGGGGTGAGAGTCATGGCGGATTGGAGGCTGGTTGGGGAAACGGCCGAAGGAGGCGGTGCCCTGGTCCCTTCTTTTTCTTCGCCGCCGCCTAGCCCTTCCTCCTCCTCTCCTAAGCAGCAGGAGTTTGGCAGGAGGAGGGGGGAAGGAAGGGGGGCAAAGAGCTTTTCTCGCGGCACACCTGATGATCGCTCACGGCACACTAGTGTGCCACGGCACACTGGTTGAGAAACACTGATCTACTGTATATTTGGTGGCAGCGAAAACTAAACATCACTGTAATCCTATAACAGGGTAGGATCACAATTAAGATCCTTTACCCTGCTCTATACCAGTGTTTCCCAACCGGTGTGCCGCGGGACACTAGTGTGCCGTGAGCGATCACCTGGTGTGCCGCGGGAAAATATCCAATATACCCTTTCTTCCTCCTCCTCCTGAACTCCTGCTGCTGCTGCTTGGGGGGGAGAGGAGGAGGAAGGATCGGGTGGAAATAGGCCGCTTCCGCTAACGGCAGTTGGAGAAGAAGAAGTGAGTGGGAGGGGCATGGGTGGGCGGCACGAGGCTCTTCAGCAGCCAACCAGCGAGCAGAAGGGAGAGCGTGCACGCCCCCCTCCTTCCTTCCCTCCCTCCCGCGCACGCCCCATTCCTGAATGGGTGGGGTGGCCTTCCTCACGCACCTTGGCGTCATAAAGCACCTTGGCCTTGGTCGGGTCCGGCTCGAAGCAGAGCACTTTCTTGCCCCTGTGGAATTTAAATTTCATTCCCCGCGAGGTCATTTGTTCATCATGGCGAAAGAGAAGGCGGCTGGCCAGCCGCCTCCGCCCAAGGAAGGAAGGGAGGGAGGGAGGAGGCGCACTCACGCAGACAGGCCCACGCAGAAGCGCAGGCCCGCCCCCGAGGGAGTGGAAGGCAGGCCTCTCGAGGATTATTCGAGTTATTTATATAGGCAAGTCAAAGGGTTAGCAAAGCAGTGCCCTCCCCTCAGGTTTGCAATTGAGCGGTTCTATTTATTCAAGTAAAAACAATAACAAAACAATGTGTTGTCAAAGGCTTTCATGGGTTGCTGAAACATTCTCTCCTGACGTTGCGCCCACATCTATGGTTGGCATCCTCAGGAGTTGTGAGTGTTGGAAAATAGACAAGTGGGGCAACCAAAGTGATCCAAGGTTGGGAAGCTCAGCTTGATGGGGCTTGCATAACTATGTGACAGGGTATCAAAAGGAAGAGGGAGCAGGCTTGTTTTCTGCTGGCCTTGAAACTAGGAAGAGTAGACAGGAAAGGAGATTCCACCTGAACATCAGAAAGAACGTCCTGTCTGTGAGAGCTGTTCAGCAGTGGAACTCTCTGCCTCAAAGTGTGCTTCCATCTGGAAACTCTCTTTCCAGCTTCCCTGAGGACCGGGTACGTTTTCCCTGAGGACCGGATGACTGCGATAAAAACTAAACAGAGAGAGAGACTGACAGCTGTTGAGCAAGACCTTCGTGTGTGTCTTTCTGCCATTCCTGCCAGGAAATCTATGTTGTGTTCATCAAAACAGGCCCAGGTTTCACACTGAGTGTATAAATACATTGAAAAACATATTAACTATATGTATTACTGTGATGACTTGGGCTATAAACTGAGAGGCTTTAACCACTTTGAACGCTATCACCGACCTAAAAATTGTTTTTAGGATTTCTAATAAAATAATAATTAAGCTAGGCTCCTAAACTGAAGGTAAACTAAGAGGCTTGCTGAGGTAAAATCTCTCCCCTTTGACTGGGACGGTGGGAAGGCTGGAACTGGCACACCCTGATGTAATGAGGCACACTGAAAGCTTTCTTGTAACGTTAACAACAATGATGCTTATTAAATTAACAAGTAGATCTTGAGAGCACAGATGCGTAACGGTTATACAGAATGGTACTAGAGCGTGTTGGCTACTTAAGATTGCTTTCTTAACTTAGTTACAAAACTAGACAGTTCAAAACTTGTCTCTCTAAACTCCCTCACTCTAATATTAAAACTAGATGTGAGTAGTCTTCAACTAACTAACCTAGTTAGTTCCCTGAGCTAACACTCAGTCTTCCAGAAGCACCCTAGCTACTAACCCTTTCCTAGAGTTTTCCTATAGCTGGCTTCTCCAGAGATGTGAGCTAATCTCTAAGCCCTAGAGATTCCAAAAGTCTGTGACTGACTGCCTGTCAGCTGCACACAGAACTTTTCCTGTCAGTTTTACAAGACCACTGTCTTCTCCGACTGCTCACACTCAGCTCTGTCAAGAGACTGCTTTCTCCCCCAGCTCTGACAATCGACTGCTGAATAAGCTACACTTTTTTCCCTCTAAAGCAGCTCGGCTCCTCCCCTAAGCTATGAGCCACTCCCAGGCAGCTCTCTCTCTCTCTCTCTCTCACTCCCTGAGAAGAATCCAAGCCACTCCCCCTTTCCTGGCTATCCTGTTTTACCATGGATGCCAAACTGCTATGCTGGTCGGGGCCTAGCATAAAATGGGTGAGTCCTCACAATTACTGTGTTAGAGTGTCATTTTGGTTGGTGGTGTGCCCCAGGATTTTGTAAATGTAAAAAATGTGCCGCGGCTCAAAAAAGGTTGGGAAACACTTCTCTATACGTTTCAGAAGGTATTCTGCTTCCCAGAAGGTTCAGAATGGATAGATATGCTACGTCTGATGCAGCTCCAGCGGCAAGAACAAGGAGATTTATGGCACACGTGTTTTTGTGGACTGGAGGCTACATCAACAGTGGATCCTTTGCTTCCAGATGGAGAAGATGGACAATGTGACGCATCAGGAATGGAATTATTTTCAAGCTGCAAGCAAGCGTCCAATCCAGAAGCCAGCCTCTAGCCTTCAACACCGTGAGCCATAAATCAAATGGTCTTGGAGGCCCCAGGAGAAGACTCTTTGCTACTTGTACCGCAACAGGTTTAAGGAATGAACCTGTCAGGAAAGTTTAAAGGTTTTCTTGGGCTTTGTGTACTTTATGTGAGCACTTCTCCCTTTGGACTCTCTCCTTTCCAACAGACAAAGAGCTCGGGTGACACAGAGACATTTCTCACTCCTGTTCAGATTCTTTGAATGGGAGGCGATGGGAATAACCTGGGAACACGCTTTGGGCAAGCACATGATCTACAACTGGGCTTTTCTGCACCTTCCACAGAGCTGTCATTCATAATGTGATGTAAGGCAATTTTTGTTCCTGGGTTATAAATGCCATTTCCTAATTGATTCTATCATAAAAACATGGAAAAAGTTTATTAAACTGCCAAAACTTTGTTGTTTTTTTGGAGAAACATCCTGCAGTACGTTTTGCTATAGTTCTGCAAAGCACATTTCATCATCGAGTCTCAAGTGGCCACCAAAACAAAGTTTCTGGAGTAGAACAATGACTTTCAAAGTAAGGACCACGGAATTATACAGGAAATAACACTTTTGAAGAAGGAACAGAACATTTTTTCCAATTTTGTTACATGGTGTAATCATACAACGTGCTTTGGTATAATGCTGGAGTAGTTAGAGATGGGCCAGCTGTCAATGAGTTGGTGAGTCTACTCTAGGTATTAGTCCTGAACTTTCAAGGCGCTGTCTAAAGCACTGAGACCTACTCCACTAATAGTTTTAGCATTCTGGGGACCTCATTGGAAATGTCAAGGGCTTGAACATCGTTTCCATCCTAAATATCTTGGTGTCACCTTAGACCAGACCTGGGCAACCTACGGCCCGCGAGCCGTATGCGGCCCGGAAGCCTATTCTGTCCGGCCCAGGGAGAAGGGCGTCGGGGCGGGCCAAGAGGAAGGAGTGCCGCTGCCACCATCCCATCGCGGGCTGTGGGGCCTGCGTCGGCAGACAGCCTGCCACTCCGGAGAACAATTGGAGGAGTGGCGGCTTTGGAGTGACTGCCATCCCGGGAGGCAATTCGGGCCTGCAGCGGGAGGAGTCGGTGACCTGCGGCTGATGATATATACTTGATAAGATCACATAGAAGTATAGTAAATTTCCTTCGGATGGGATGGTCCGTCCTCTTTGTCTATAGACACAGTGTGCATGATTGTTTACTACTGAGGACGTTACGATTTTTGAAACGCTGGCCCTGAGGAAGTCTCGGAAAGGGACTAAACGGCCCGCAGCCGGCTTCGGAGAGCGCCCCAGCTGTAGGCAGCCTCCCTTGCGGAATGCCTCTTGGCGTCCTCCGTTTGGGAGCTTTGTTTACCACCACGCGGTTCTCCGGTATCCACAAAACCCTGGATTTACTATACTTCTACGTGATCTTATCAAGTATATATCATCCTGCTGTACTTTTGGACCGTGATATTGGGATTTACCACCTATTATATTGACTTCTCTCCTCGGATTATCTTTATTCCACCGGGATCCACACCATGCCTTGCATCCAATAAGGCACTGACTATCTGGGTTGGATCCTTAGCGTTTTTCCTGGACTGGTGATTCTTTGTATGTCTGAGACAAACTTATTGTCATTGCTTCGATGTAATATTGATATATATTAATCCTGGTCCCTTTGGATATTATTGTGCTGAACGTAATGTGTTGAACTTAATGTGTTGAACTCATAATCTATATCCAATGTGTTGAACTTATTACTTGTGTTGTTCACAATATATGATATTTTTGATACAGAAATAGGTTTACCTCATTCTATTTGTAACCTTCTCGTTTGCAGTGATAGTTTAATACAGGGCTGCCCCCCAGCCCCTTCCCTACGCCCCCCGCTGGGTGACGTCAGGCGTTGCGCCGGCGCCGAGCCTGATGTCACCCAGCCCGGCCTGCTCCCTTCCTCCTCCTCCTCCGTCCCGCCTCTCCCCCGGCGCACCAATTGGGAACGCCGGGGGCCTAAAGGTGGGCCTAAAGAGGAGGAAGGGAGGCTCCCTTCCTCCTCCTCCATCCCGCCTCTCCCCCCGGCGCACCAATCGGGAACGCCGGGGGGGGGAGGGAGGGAGGAGGCGTGCCTAAAGAGGAGGAAGGCAAGCGCTTCCCTTTCTCCTCTTTAGGCACGCTTCTTCTCTTCTGCCTCTCCTCCCGCCGCCCTGATTTGGGCGCCGGTGGGAGAGGCAGAACAGAGGAGGAGGCTGGTGTGACACTTCAGGAGGGAGGGCGAAGCCATGGAAGGCTCCCTGGTTTGCCCTCCCTCCTAAAGGGTCACGCCAGCCTCAGAAGCGAAATCGCCGCTTCTGAGGCTGGCGTGACACTTTAGGAGGAGGGGCCGGGGGCGTGGCCGGGGGCGTGGCCGGGGGCGTGGCGGAGTGGCGCGGAGCTGCCCCCCAGGTCATCAGTGACTGGAAGTCCGGCCCTAAGTCCGGTAGAAGTTGGACAGCACTGGTTTAATATATGCCTTCGCAGAAAGCTTGCGAAAATTACCATTTGAAGACACAGAATCCATATTGGATATGTCCCACTGGTGGTTGTGGCAAAAAGGAACTTTGCCATAGGAAACGCTCACAAGATATTGACCAAAACACTGATCCTGCAAAACACGGAAAAGCTTCCTCTTGTTTCAATCCACACTCACCGGATGCCAAGACCCCACAAAAGAGCAGGACTATCCATATCCCTTATATCTCATAACCCGGCACCTGCAAAAAGTCTGCTCTTTTCTTTTGCGTCTATGACTATTTGTGCAGAGAAAGCATGGCTCTAAATCCACTCATGAATAATGACATAAGCCTGGCTCAGCTGAATGTGTACCAAGCATGCTGCCGCATCCATTCGGAGCTGGATCACGGGAGAGTCGATACGAAGGCTTGAAAGGCTTTCCCATTTGATGAGCTCCGTATCAGCCACGGGGAGGAATAAGGACAAACACAGGTGAAGAGGACGGATGTCAAGGCGGTAATTCCCAAACGGTGTGCCGGGGCACATTAAGATGCCACGGGAAATTAATTAAAGGGCCTCGGGAGCCCATAGAGCTCACGGCACCTCTGGAGCGGCTACACGGTTACGTCAAGATGCCATCCGGATTGACAAAACATTACAAGTAAGAAATAAACAACTCTCCAAAATCTCCTGCCCTGCTGCTAAAACTACACATGCGGAAGATGAATCTATCAAAGAATGTATACTAAATTCGGCCCCAAATATTTAGCCCAGTCGAGTGGGAATGCCTCTGGAAAGTGCAAACAAAAACACAAAGGAATTACGCACTGTCGGAAAACGTTTGCAAAATGCGTTGTCGAAGGCTTCCTTAGCTGGAATCACTGGGTTGCTGTGAGTTTTCTGGGCCCCATGGCCAGGGGCGGTCTAAGGTAATTTCGCATGGTAGGCGAAAATTATTTTGGCGCCCCCCCCCCGAACATTATTTTTGCGCCCCCTCCCCAATTTTTTTCTTGGTACCTTGTGCGCGCTCCTTCCATTCCTCCCACGTGCCACCGCTCCTTACCCTGTGCAATTCGAAGGCCTTCGAAGGCCTCTCCTTGCGCTTCCTGGTTCCCCCTGCCAGCCCCTCCCACGGGGCGTTGCACAGGGCAAGGGAGAGTGCTCCGGAGGTTCTGGGCATGCGCAAAAATCTCCGCGCATGCTCAGAAGCTGCTGCAGGCAGCAGGGAGGTTTGCTACGGTGGCGCGGCCGGCGTGGCGGCGCCCATCCAAGATGGTGCCCCACGCGGCTGCGTAGGTTGCTTATATGGACAGACCGCCCCTGCCCATGGCCATGTTCCAGAAGCATTCCCTCCTTATGTTTCGCCCACATCTATTGCAAACATCCTCAGAGATTGTGAATCTGTTGGAAACCAGGCAAGCGGGGGTTATATATCTATGGAATGATGTCCAGGGTGGGAGAAAGAACTCTTGTCTGCTTGAGGCAAGGCTGAATGTTGCAATTGGCCACCTTGATTAGCATTGAATAGCCATGCAGCTCCAAGACCTGGCTGCTTACTGCCTGGGGGAATCCTTCATTGGGAGGTATTAGCTGGCCTTGATTATTTCATGTCAGGAATTCCCCCGTTATTTGAGAACACAGAAATGCTGGACCACTCTCAGAACCACCATGTCAGACTACACAGAGAAGCCACAAGCATCTCCAGAAAGCACACTGAGGAATGAAGTAGTGCGACGGCTCCCCCTGGTGGCCAGATGTTAAATTGCCTCTGTCTGTCTTGTGTTTTTGTGTGTCTAAATGTAATGTGTACATTGTAATCCGCCCTTAGTCCCCTGCAGGGTGAGGAAGGTGGAATATAAATGAATGAATAAATAAATAAGTAAATAAATAAATAAAGCATGTGGACAATTTCAACAGAAAAGAAGGGAACCATGAAAATGAACAAAATCTGGCCTCAAGTAATTTTTAAAACCCTCTAAAATCAGGACAGTAAATAAAGAGGAACACTCAAACAACAGGGAAATTCCTGAACTCTTTACCAGGAATTCTTCCTGACTCCCCCCCCCAACCCTGGACATCATTCCACAGATATATAAACCCCACTAGCTGAGAACCCAGTGGTACCCGGGTTATTTGAGGAAGGCATTGTATGCCAAGGTTGGTTCCTATTAGATGTTTATGCGGCTCGCAGTGGTCTCAGGAACTTAGTGAAGGTACTGCAAGTCCCATTGGCCATGGTCCATCTTCCTCCAAACAGCACCAGAATGTAGAGTGGGTCATGGGAGCTGTGTGTGTCACATTTGGTCTTGATCATTCTCTGGATGAGGGTTGCAGTGGACTCTGGAAGTGAGGGAAGGTACTGGAAGTCCCATCATCCATGGTCCCTCGTTATTCAAACTGCACCAGGATGTAGAGTGGGTCATGGGGGCTCTGTGTGCCAAGTGTGGTCTAGATCAGTCATGGGATGAGGGTGGCAGAGTCTCAGAAGGTGAGTGAAGGTACTTCAACTCCCATCATCCGTGGTCCGTCCCACTCAAAACTGCACCAGGATGTAGAGTGGGGCATGGGTACTCTGTGTGCCAAGTTTGGGCCTGGTCTGTGATTTGTAGGCACTGCAATGTTCTGTGGGAAATGAATTGGGTGAAGGTACTGCAAACCCCATCATTTGTGAGCCATCCTGCTGTAAACCGCAGCAGGTTTGTAAAGTGGGCCATTGGGCCTCTGTGTGCCAAGTTTGGTCCTGATTCGTCATTGGTGTGGGCCACAGTGCTCTAAGGAAGTGAAGTAAAGTACTGCAATTCCAATCATCTATGGTCCATCCTCCCTCAAACTGCACCAGGATGTAGGGTGCATCTTGGGGGGGGTCTGTGTGCCAAGTTTGGTCTTTTTCTGTCATTGTTGGGGGCCTAGTCAGGAAAATCAAGTTGAGGAAGCCTAACAATATCCCATGAGCTGAGGCCTAGTCAGGAAAATCAAGGTAAGGAAGCCTTGCTGTCAATTTTGGGCCTGGTCTGTGTTGTATAGGGGCTTTAGTGTTGTTTGGGAAGTGAATGAGGTGAAGGTACTGCAAATCCCATCATTCGTGGCCCATCCTGCCCTAAACTACACCAGGTTGTGAAGTGGGCCATTGGTCCCCTTGTTTGCCAAGTGTGTTCCTGATCCGTCATTGCTGTGGGCCGTAGCGCCTGACTGCCTGAGGCCTTTTCTTTCCCCTCTGAGTCACCTTATAATGTTAGAATGTGGATGGCCAATCGGAGTCCTTTATGCAAATTCCGTTTCAGTGGCAACCAATCCCCTCTGTCTGGGGCGGTAGAATGTTGGAGTTCTGAGGCTGGCCAATCAGAGCCCTTTTTGCAAATAATGCCACAGTGGCAGCCAATCGAAACACTGGCACATATTCCTCCCACCGCACCACCGCCCGCAAACACTGACTTTTATTATATACATAGATTTGCTGCGTTTCCAACAGACCTGACAGCCTCTGAAGAGGCCTGCCATAGATGTGGGTGAAACGTCAGGAGAGAATGCTTCTGGGACATGGCCAGACAGCCCGGAAAACTCACAGCAACCCAGTTTACAAAATATTCTATCAATCTTTGGTAACGCCTGTAAAAATAGCCAAAATGCAGCCACCATTGAAAAAAAAAAACCTGTTGGGAATGTAAACAAGCAACAGGATCATTTTTGCACACGTGGTGGTTTTGCACAAAAGCAAAACAAATTAATAAAACTATAGAAATAGTATTAAAACTTAAAATACCCATGCGCCCAGAGGCATTCTTACTAGGCATAACCGGATAGATAGATCACTTTTGAAGACTTCTGGTGCTGATGACAACTGCAGCAGGAACTGTGTAAGTGCAGACATGGAAACTCAAAGACACACCAAAAAAAATGAAAGAATGAATAGTCAAAGTAGCTGAAACAGTGGAAACTTGACATTTTGGCACGACATCTTTGGATTAAAGACTCTTCAATATTCAAGACAGACTGGGAACCCTTCAAAAATGCTCCGAAAGAAGAGGAAATTCCAACAAGGGGATTTTGTTGAATCAACTACATTATATGCAATGAACGAGATAATATATATAGGAAAGAAGGATATGTAAAAATTGATGATATATTTCAATTAAAAAGAAGAAGCAGCAGCAATGTGCATTACTAGATCACCTGCAAAGACGCAGCACAAGGCCTCAATCCCTGGCAGTCTGAGACTGCTCCATGACTGACAGCTAGAGTTCACAACACTGATTCAGACTTGCTGTATAAACCAGGCATCCATTCCTCCCTTCATTTAACACTCCTGAACGTGATGCAGGTTGTTTTGACCGCACCTGGGGTGAATCCTGGGTGGTTTAAGGGATGGAGAGGACTTAATTGGAGTCCGGAAAGAGACTGCCTGCAATTCAGCTCCCCGTCTTAAAGGCCTTGCTGCCAGATGTAGGCAAAGGGATCCTGTGGCACCTTTGAGACTAATTGAGAGACAGGGGTAGGCGGCATAAGCTTTCCTAGACTCACGTCTGCTTCATCAGATGCATCTTTGCAGGCTCAAGTCTCGTACTATCAGCTTCTTTTTCTCGGTTAGTGTCAAAGCTGCTGCAAGATCCCTTTGCATCTTCATTCCAGATGGAGCAGGCTGGGTTGATGCAGACTGTGGCTCACAGACAATGAAAACATTGCACACCCCTACTCTCTCTCTCTCTCTCTCTCTCTCTCTCTCTCTCTCTCTCTCTCTCTCTCTCTCTCTCTCTCTCTATATATATATATATATATATATATATCTGCACTTACTGACAGGTCATCAGTAAGGGACTCTGACCTCCTAAACTCTTTCCTTGTACTTGCAAACAATTAGTGTTGTTAAATAGTGACATACAATATAGGCAGATACTCACACTGAGTCACACAGGAGAGAGAAAGATGGATTCTTTCATCATATATATATATGTATATATATATATATATATATATAGAGAGAGAGAGAGAGAGAGAGAGAGAGAGAGAGAGATCAGTAAGACTCTGACCTCCTAAACTCTTTCCCTTGTACTGAAACAATCAGGTCATCAGTAAGGGACTGGATTCTGACCTCATCAGTAAACTCTTTTTCCTTGTACTTGCAAACAATCAGAGTTATCAAATAGTGATATACAACATAGGCAGATACTTACACTGAGTCACACAGGAGAGAGAAAGATGGATTCTTTCATCCTCCATATATATATATAGACACCTGCTGATAGGTCATCAGTAAGGGACTCTGACCTCCTAAACTCTTTCCTTGTACTTGCAAACAATCAGAGTTATCAAATAGTGATATACAACATAGGCAGATACTTACACTGAGTCACACAGGAGAGAGAAAGATGGATTATTTCATCTTCCATATATATATATATATATATATATATATATATATATATATATATATATATATTTTTCACATTTGTCTGTGCCCCCCCCCCAATGGCTCGGGGCGACTTACAACAGTTCGTAAAATACAATTGTCAGATAACTCATAAACCACAGTAATACCATTAAGATGGAATTACAATTAGAACAGTTGAAACAACAAATGGAGTCGCAGTGGGCTGACAGCTAGGCGGTGTGAGCTACAGTTTAGCTAACTCCGAAGGCTTGTTGGAACAGCAATGTCTTAACTGCTCTCCTGAACGGGAGGAGGCTCTGGGTGGCACGGATGCCGGCGGGCAGTGCGTTCCACAGGGTTGGGGCTGAAACAGAGAAAGCACGGCGGCGGGTTGCGGACAGATGGTAGGTCTTCACATTTGGGATGACCAGGAGGTTTAGCTCTTCGGAGCGCAGTGATCTGGTGGATGATATGAGACAAGGCGGTCCCGCAGGTACACGGGCCCCAGACCATGTAAGGCCTTAAAAGTCAGGACTAACATTTTGAAGGCAATCCGGCATTCAATTGGAAGCCAGTGCAGTTCGCGCAGGATTGGCGTGATGTGGTGGCCAATCGGGACCCCTGCCAGGAATCGCGCTGCAGCGTTCTGCACCAGCTTGAGTCTCCGGATTACCGACAGAGGAAGGCCAATGTAAAGAGCGTTACAGTAGTCCAGCCTCGAGATGACCATGGCTTGGATCACTGTGGCTAAGTCGCGCCGGGACAAGTAGGGGGCCAGCTTCCTCCCCTGTCGAAGATGGAAAAATGCTACCCTGCTGACGCTGGAGACGTGGGCCTCCATCGACAACAGGGGGTCCAAGGTTTCTCCTAAGCTCTTAACAGAGGGCGACGGACATAATGTCACGCCGTCCAGGGTTGGAAGCTGAACATCCCTACAGCCCGGAGGACCCAGCCACAGGATCTCCGTCTTTGCCGGATTCACCTTCAACCTACTGGCTCGCAGCCATCCAGTGACGGCCTCAAGGCAACGATGGAAATTATCGGGTACAGATTCGAGGCTGCCCTCCATCTTCAAGATAAGCTGGGTGTCATCAGCGTACTGATGGCACACCAGCCCAAAACGACGCACCAGCTGGGCAAGTGGTCGCATATAGATGTTAAATAAGAGGGGGGAGAGAATAGCCCCCTGTCATCAGTAAGGGACTCTGACCTTCTAAACACTTTCCTTGTACTTGTAAACAATCAGAGTTATCAAATAGTGGCATACAACATAGGCAGATACTTACACTGAGTCACACAGGAGAGAGACAGATGGATTATTTCATCTTCCATATATATATATATCCACCTGCTGATAGGTCATCAGTAAGGGACTCTGACCTCCTAAACTCCTTCCTTGTACTTGCAAACAACCAGAGTTATCAAATAGTGACATACAGTATAGGCAGATACTCACACTGAGTCACATAGGAGAGAGAAAGATGGATTCTTTCATCCTCCCTTATATATATAGCTACCTGCTCCCTACCTCTCCCGCTGCGACCTGGCCACGGTGATCCAAGCCACGGTCATCTCGAGGCTCGATTGCTGTAATGCGCTGTACATTGGCCTACCCTTGTCGGCGATCCGGAAACTTAAGCTGGTGCAGAACGCAGCAGCGCCTGCTGTCGGGAGCCCCATGCTCTGCGCATGTGACCCCACTCCTGCGTGCACTGCACGGGCTTCCCATTGAATTCCAGGTCTCCTTCAAGGTGTTAGTTCTAACTTTCAAGGCCTTACATGGTTTGGGGCCAGTGTACCTGAGGGAGCGTCTTACCCCATACAAACCCAGAAGATCACTGCGCTCAGAGGGGCTTAATCTACTAGAGATCCCTAGTATTAAGATCTGTAGGCTGTCGAGCACCCGGCAGAGAGCATTTACAGTGGCCGCTCCGACCCTCTGGAATTCTCTGCCAGAGGAGATACGAGCACTACGGGGCTTGTTGGCCTTTCGCAAGTCTGTGAAGACTTGGTTATATAGGCAGGCATTTGGTCCCAACTAATGCCTCCTATTTGCCAGTTGCCAACATACCGTCTGCCATGTATTGCTTCTGCACATTGCTGCTTGTTATTATTGTGGGGAGGGGGGCTTTTGGGTATACGTCTTTTATCTGTTTTGATGTTTTTATTGATTTTATGTTGTAAACCGCTCTGGGCTCCAGAGAGAGCGTTCTACCAAATCGAATTTATAAATAAATAAATAAATAAGGCACACTGGCTGATGTAACCCCTTTGCAATAACCCTCACATGGTTGTGACTCAGCCATTACCACATACCCTTAGGTATTACATCATGGCACTCACAGCCATTACCCAGGTGCTATCAATATTTATTTATTTATTTATTTATTTATTTATTTATTATATTTATTATATTTATTTATTATTCACTTTTATATACTGCTCCTCCCTGGAGGCTTGGGGCGGTTTACATAAAACAACAAAATGCACATAAAAACATACAGTATGTTCATCAAAAAGTTTTTTTTCCATGAGTAGAAATGCGGTGTCATTTCTATCATACTATGGAGAGGAGGAAAACACGGCTCTGCTTGAGCATCTCTCCTATGCAAAGATCGTAGGCTTCGGGAACTTTCTCCACAGGACTCAGCTATAATCCACCTTCTTTCTTCCCACCCTTATCTCCTTATTTGAGGAGGCTTGATATAAATTAATTCCCCGTCGCCTTGTTCCTTTTCTTGCCCACCGCATATATTTCCAAGCCAGTGCCCTAAAAAAAGGTTGGCCTCGGACTATCTTTAGAGCCGCGGAAAGCAAACTTGGGGAAGAAGAGAGATCGGGATCTGATGCACCTCATCAAGGCTTTCCAGGCGGCACAATTAAGGCGAGGGCTTCGGAGGAGCCTTTGATATAACTCGGCCAATGCAGATTAAATGGAAGAGGGGAAAAAAAGAAGAAATAGCCTGGAATCAGCAGGAGTCATCCTGAAAGGTTCCTTGTCAGAGAGAGAATTTTTAAGCAAAAGGAGGACATTAAAATCTTATCATCTCACTTGAAATTAAGCCAATGAAAAATTAAAGTTGATTTCTAATAGGCTTATGAGACATTTAAAGATTTAGAAGGGCACTCTCGGAAGCCGGAGCACTAAGTGTTCCTATTTCTGACGGGGATGGAAAGAAAAGAGACTTCCTTTCGGAAAGGCCCAATGGGGGCAAGCCCAGGGAAAGAGCCAAACCCATGGCGGCCGATTGAGATGCGCAGCTTGCCTGCAAAAAGGATAATGCAAAGATGCCGGGCGGACGGCAGCCACGAACAATTAGCATGGAAGTCGGAGTACGGTTTTCAAATGTATTTAAATGCAAAGTACGGCCGATAATGGGAACGGCCAGCCAGAAAGTATGGCTTAATGGGAAACTGGCGGAATCGTCTTTCTATACGATGGAAGAAGACCGAAAGGGAACCAACTGAGCGTAATGGCTTTTGAAAACACACGCGTACTAAAATGCACTGTCACAGCCTTGTTTAACAACTGGCCTGATGCGGCTTGTGAAAAGCTTGTGCGCTATCAACTCGCCGTTTTATAAAAGACAAGCCGAGGTCTTTCAAGGACGAAAGGGTTTGCGTTCTGCTTTGGCATTGGCGAAAGTAACCTCAACTCATGAGCTTGAAGAGGGCAGGTTTACATGACTTGGTTTCTCCCCTCCTTTGAAGACCAAGAATGAATGATATAGCATGTCTCTCTCGGCATTACTTCGCGAACGAAGATTCTTAGGAAGGACTCATCCCATGCTTTTTTAAAAAGGCCAATCTGAGATAGGCAAGTCCGGTTGCAGAAAGCACAGCAGAAAGTCTCCTTGGGTGATGTCGTTTCCAAGTTGCGGTTCTTTCTGTGTTGTCGTTTCTCTTCGAGACCCATTCGGCGTGTCTCCTCAAAAGAGGCCGCAGCATTGTGGATTGTGTGTCTCCATGTGTAGCAACCCAGCCTCTGTTCCAGCTGGGGGGGGGTGCCGCCCCGGGGGTTCCGATTGCTTTGGACCAAGATGGAGGGGATGCAGGGGCTGATGGGCATGCATCACCGACTGACAGTTTGCAATGGGATGACACCTGGCCTTCTGCTTATTCGGATGATGAAGGCCAATTAGATTCCGGATCAGATTGCGAATATGAGAAACCAGGAGGCTTCGGGTCTCAGGAGCGCTTGTTGCCACCAGCTGCGGAGGAAGAGATGGAAACCGAGTTGGAGGCACTTTCCCAGGAAGATAACGGAGCAGATGGCACTGAACCTGCGAGGAGCTTCGACCGGAGGAGTAGTATTGTGGCTACTCGGAGAGATTGGAAGCGGAGCCTGGAGTGGCGCTGGTCTCACAAGGGTGGGAATTAAGTATACACTTTGTGGGAAAGTTCCTCAGTTTGGCGGCCACGTCTATACTGGACAGACGTATTGCTGGTCTGCTGCTCCCTGGAAGCCATAGTTTGGCTAGCCTTGCCAAGTACTGCCAAGAGACCTTGTTTCTTCCAAGAACTTTGGATTGCCTTGTTTGCTTCGTGGACTAAGTTTGCTTTTGAACAATCCGCTTTGTTTTTATGGACCTTGCTTTGAGAGATTCCTCGTTTTGGATTGTTTTTAAACCAATTGTTTTTTTACCTTGGACTTATTGATTCTACTCTTAATTGAACATTCTACCGTGTTTCCCCGAAAGTAAGACAGCGTCTTACTTTCTTTCCCCCCCGAAAAGTCCCCCTACGTCTTACTTTCGGGGTACGTCTTATATAAACAAAGACGCACCCGTCGCCACACGCCACGCACGCCGCCCGTCACGCTAGCCGCCGCCGCCCCGGCCCATCGTCGCGGCACCTCCGCGGCGCACCTTTCTGCTAGGCCTCTCAAGGAAGGGAGGGGAAGAGTCCCAGAGGTGTGGCAAAGCGGCGCTGCGTCAGAGTGGCGCGTCGCCGCAGCCACGCCTCTGGGACTCTTCCCCTCCCTTCGTTGGACAAAGGGAGGGAAGAGGAAGAGTCCCAGAGGCGTGGCTAAGCGGCGACGCGTCACACAGACGCAGCGTCGCTTAGCCACGCCGCTGGGACTCTTCCCCCACCCTTCGTTGGACAAAGGGAGGGAGGAGGAAGAGTCCCAGAGGCGTGGCTAAGCAGTGACGCATCACTCTGACGCAGCGCCGCTTAGCCACGCCTCTGGGACTCTTCCCCCTCCCTTCCTTGGAGAAGGAAGGGAGGGGGAAGAGTCCCAGAGGCGTGGCTAAGCGACGCGTCACTCTGACGCAGTGCCGCTTAGCCACGCCTCTGGGACTCTTCCCCTCCCTTCCTTGGAGAGGCCTAGCAGAAAGGTGTGCATGGAGGTGTGCCGCGATGGGCCGGTTGCGGCGGCGGGGCGGCGGCGATCAGGTACGGCTTACATTCGGGGTACGGCTTACATTAGCCGACCCCCCTGACACCCCCGATACATCTTACAATCGGGGGTGTCATACTTTCGGGGAAACACGGTATCCTTTTCACCTGCTATCCTTTTGATTCAATAAATAGTTAATTGACATTGTCTGTGTGTGTGTGATTACGGAGTGGAGCTAGGGCCCACGTTGTGACACCATGCCTCCTGATGTGAGGCCAGGGTGGACCATTGTTGTTGAACAATCTGGCCGAGCCTGAGATGTTGTTTCAGGGATTCCTTATATCTCTTTTTGGGGGCACCTCTCTTGCGCTGACCCGTGGCGAGTTCACCATAGAGTAGTATCTTTGGGAGGTGGTGGTCCTCCATCCTAGAGACGTGCCCTGCCCAGCGCAGCTGTGTTCTCAATAGCATGGCCTCAACGCTGGTGATCCCTGCTTGCTCAAGGACAGCAACATTTGTCACATAGTCAGTCCAGTGTATATTTAGGATTGTGCGAAGACAGCGCTGATGAAAGCGTTCGAGGAGTCATAGGTGTTGGCGATAGGTGACCCATGTTTCAGACCCATAGAGGAGAATAGACAGTACAATAGCTCTGTACACACTGATTTTGGTGCTTTGCCTCAGGTGCTTGTTGCTCCAGGCTCTTTTGCGTAGCCTTCCAAATGCACTCTATGCCTTTGCTAATCTGTGATCTATCTCTTTATCAATCTTGGCGTCTGAAGAGATTATGTTTCCCAGGTAGGTGAACTGGTGAACGGATTTAAGCACAGATTCGCCTATGCTGACGTGAGGATGATGGTGTTCTTCCTGTGGTGCGGGCTGGTAGAGGATTTCCGTTTTCTTCAGGCTGACTTCCAGCCCAAACAGCTCTGCAGCTGCTGCAAAGCAGGATGTGAGGCGCTGCAGAGCTGCTTCTGAATGGGCGACAAGGGCAGCATCATGAGCAAAAAGCAGCTCACAGACTAGGTAGTTTAGAGTCTTAGTGCGCACCCTCAGGCGGCTTAAGTTGAACAAGCTACCATCAGCACAATAGCGTATATATATGCCGTCTTCTTCATCGAGGCCTGCCGTAGCCCTTTGGAGCATCATGCTGAAGAAGATTGTAAATAGGGTTTGTGCAAGAACACAACCTTGTTTCACTCCATTAGTTATCAGAAAGGGCTCCGAGAGAGCATCGCCGTACCTGACTTGACCGCACTGGCCCTCATGTAGCAGGATAATCATTTTGATGAATTTGGGGGGACATCCTAGACGTTCCAGGACCTGCCACAGACCTTTTCTGCTCACAGTGTCGAAGGCTTTGGTGAGGTCGACAAATGTTACATAGAGTCCTTTGATACAGCATGTATTTAGATAATATACTCCCTCTTGATAGAGGAATAGGCCTGGTTGATCCATTAAAAATGGTTAAAAACTCATTTCAGATGTAGAGGGCGCTGGCTTTTTGTATTTGGCAGAGTTCCGAAATTTTCCGTGAAAATTTCAAAAGTATTTTCGTAACAACTAACGAAATGTGTTAGTATTTCGTTATTGGCGGACGCGCATGCGCAATGCGTGAAAACGTGCCAAAACTGGGTTTGACAGTGCAAGTCTTCCCTCAGCTTCCGCTTCATGGCCCTCACCGCCGGTCAGACCGAGAGCGGAGAGGGCCTCCCCCCTGGCTGCCACCTCCTTGGTGGCGTTAGCTTTAACGCGCATTGGTGCCTTCCCAGGTGCCGAGGAGTGGAAAGTCTCCCGCCTCCGGCTGCAAAACATCCTCCTTTTTGGCCTCCTGGAGTGTGTTTTGTGACACCATCCACTTGGCGCATGCTGCCCCTGCACATGCGCACACCGGTGCACATGCGCAGAGTTGGTCTTGCGCATGCACAGAACTAGCTGGCCTGCGCATGCGCAAACCAGCGCGCCACCGGCAAACATGCACGCGGAGAGCGAGGGGGTGCAAAAAGAAGGTTTGCATACCACTTTAAATAACCTTTGTCCGGTCCTGCATAAACTGTTGCTTCTATTGGCTCTCTTCCCAAGAAGCAGATTTACATAGCTGTTTTCTTCAGCTCTCTTACTCTGATATGAGCCACATTAATCCAGAAACATTCCCAGCTTCTCTTACCCTGGCATGGGCAGTATTGCTCCAGAAGCATACCAAGCTTCTCTTGCCCTGGCATGGGCAGGCAGGCACCCTTTAGATTCCCTTTGGCTGATTCTATCCGGCCCGCCTAAGGGCCCCTGACTTGCCTCCCCTGCCTGGCCTCTGCATAAAAATCTCCAAAGGGGACTATAAGGAAGCATTATTTTATTTTAGTGGTTTTTATTACTATTGTATAATAATTTTATAACAATAATAAAATAATATAATAAATAATATAATATAATGTTATATGATATATTATAATTTCAATATATTATGTTTATATATATATACTATAATATAATAATTATGATATTAATACTAATAATATATATTTCTTGATATATTAATATGTTAATATTAATGATGTGTAATATATAGTCAATATAGTAAGTGAATAAATAAATAAATTATGTAGAATAGCATGTAGTTCCGCCTTTAGGTGCGGCCCTCCATAATATTTTTTGGCTCTCGTGTGGCCCCTTGGAAAAAATAGTTGCCCACCCCTGCTTTAGAAGCATACTCAGCTTCTTTTGCCTCGGTATGAATAGGCAACAAACACAGTGAGCAACATGGGGAAATTATAGCCCCAAAAGTCCACCCACTCAATTAACCCAGGTGAGCCTGGTTAATCAGCTATACTCAGAGCTTAAACCTAGCCAGGCCCGGATTAACTGATTTTGGAGCCCTAGGCCACACTTGGGAAGCCCTGCTCCCGGGGCGCTGCTGGGCCTGCGTGGCCCCGGCCCCGGGGGTGTGGCTTCCCTCCGCGTCATCCTCACCCCGCCCTCCTTCCTTATGTGGCATGATGACTCTCTCTCTCTCTCTCTTTCTCTCTCGGGGGAGGACGGGGGGAGAGTGCTGCGAGGGGGAGGGTGAGGAAGGAATGGCGCCCCCCCCTCGCCAAGGAAGGAGGGCGCGAGGATGAGGTGGAGGGAAGCCCCGCCCCGGAGCTGCTGGCGGGCATGGGCGCGTGGCAGGAGGGCACCTCTTCCTCCTCTGCCGTGTCCCTGGGTGCCGCGCATGGCCGGCAGCGGCACTGTTGGCTTCCCTTCCTTCCTTTCCTCCTCCCGAGGAGGAGGAGGAAAGCAAAGAAGCCCCTGGGACCCCTGCCGGCCATGCGCGGCACCCAGGGACACGGCGGAGAAGGAAGAGGTGCCCTCCTGCCACGCGTGCATGCCCGCCAGCAGCTCCGGGGCGGGTCTTCCCTCTACCTCATCCACCTTGTTTCTTTGCTACAAACGTACCTTGTCTGAGGCCTATTTCTGTTGGCAAGTTTGGTGTCTCTGCGTTGTAAGGTTTCTCTGTTTGGGACGGTCTTTCCATGACGACTCTTCCTTTATATATATAGATTTATTTCCAGTGTTTATACCCCGCTACTTCTCAACCCCCGAGGGGGGACTCAGTGCGGCCTAACAGACAGCAACAATTTGATGCCACACAATACATAGTAAACAACAGTTAAAATTAAAATACATTAAAATACACCTAGAATTCAATACATTAAAATACAGTTAATATTAAAAACATCATATACATTCATTACCATTAAAACAATGTTCCATCCAAAGTCTTAGATCTTAACCACCAATTTGCCAACTGACCAGTCTAAAGTGCCGTGTCGTGCTAGGGTGCAAACGCTTGGTTCCAAAGCCAGGATTTCACTCTTTTTCTGAATGTTAGGAGGGATGAAGCTGATCGAATATCAATAGGGAGTGCGTTCCACAGACGGGGGGCCACCACCGAGAAGGCCCTTCCTCTCTTCCCCGCCAACCGCATTTGAGAGGTTGGCAGGAGCGAGAGCAGGGCCCCCCCGGATGATCTTAAATTACGAGGTGGGACATAGAGGCCGATGCGTTCGGACAAGTAAGCTGGGCCGGAACCGTATAGAGCTTTAAAGGTCAAAACCAGCACTTGGAGTTGAGCTCGAATTGGACAGGCAGCCAATGGAGCTGACACAACAGGGGGTGGTATGCTCCCTGTATGTAGCTCTGGTTAGTAATCTGGCTGCCGCCCGTTGGACTAGTTGTAGCTTCCGAACTGTCTTCAAAGGCAGCCCCACGTAGAGTGCGTTGCAGTAATCTATTCGGGATGTGACCAGAGCGTGGGCGACCGTAGCCAGATCAGACTTCCCAAGGAATGGGTGCAGCTGGCGCACGAGTCTTAACTGTGCAAAAGCTCTCCCGGCCACCGCTGAGACCTGGGGTTCCAGGCTCAGCGATGAGTCCAGAATCACTTCCAAGCTGCGAACTCACAAGTATACCCAAGTAACCATGGCAGGGGGTTGGATGAGAAGGCCCATGTGGTCTCTCCCAACTCTAAGATTCTATGAAAGCATTGAGCGGTGGCTTTTCAAGTTGTGTAAAACTACCTTCATTCTATAGGGAGAGATGTAGCCGGAGACTTCGTTTCCAGGTCTAATTGCTAAGGAATACATCTCCGAGGGAATTATTAATGGGAAGGGAAACAGATTAGATGTATTCCCTTTCATTTCAAGGAGAGAGGAAAAGGTATGCCACTTAGCGGCATTGCACCTGAAGGTTCTGAATCCCATGATGAATCGTCGTCTACGCATGCGAACCACGACTTGCCGCGCTGACTCTCAATGACGGCATTTGCAAGTGTGAAAATAAAGCAACTCCTCTTTATCATTCAGGGCAGCACATGTGAACTGATTCCCCTGAAACACGGATAGGAAAATATGTTAATTCTCACGGGGATTTTTAATCAATGGTTGTTAACTGGAGCAATCATGCAATCAAAACGTTCTTGCGAAGCGGGCGGGCGGCCTCCATTTGTATGAGCGCCGTAAAGACTGGAAACTTGGCATGCATGTATCGTATGTGCTTAAGACTTTTTAGGCACTGTATGCTGAATCCTACACCGAAAACATTTTAAGCTCGGCACTAAACTTGCGCAAAGCTTCCAGTGAAATTTTAGTTTTTGACTAAAACTACCTGACTGTTCATTAAGAGCTGATGCGATCAGGGGCGGTCTAAGGTCATTTCAAATGGTAAGCAAACAGTATTTTGGCGCCCCCCCAACATTATATTGCCCCCCATGTAAAACAAACCTTTTCCCTACCCTACCCTTTCTTTCCCCTTCCTTCCTTCCTTCCTTCCTTCCTTCCTTCCTTCCTTCCTTCCTTCCCTTCCTCCCCTCCTCTCCCTCTCTTTCCTCTTTCTTTCTTTCTTTCTTTCTTTCTTTCTCTCTCTCTCTCTCTCTCTGAGAGGAGGAGCTGCCGCTCGGCTCAGGCTGCAAGGAGGCGAGAGGAAGGGGGCCGGTCAGGGAGGAGGAGGAGGCGCCGCCACCGCCATGTGGTGCTGCTGCTTCTTCCTCCTCCTCCGCTCCCACCTCCTTGCCGCTCGGCTCAGCTTCTGGGCATGCGCGGAGGTTTTCGTGCATGCGCAGTGGCTCCAGAGCTCAAGTTGCACTCTGGAGCCACTGCGCATGCGCGAAAATCTCCACGCATGCCCAGAAGCTGCTGTGGGTGATGAAGCCGAAGGCTTAACAGGCTTCAGCGCCCGCAGCACCTTCTGGGCATGTATGGATATTTTCGCACATGCCCAGTGGCTCCGGAGCGCAACTTGAGCTCCGGAGCCACTGCGCATGTGCGAAAACCTCAGCGCATGCCTAGAAACTGCTGCAGGCGCTGAAGCCAAAGGCTTAACAGGCTTCAGCACCTGCAGCAGCTTCTGGGCATGCACGAAGTTTTTCGCGCATGCACAGTGGCTCCGAGCGCAACTTGAGCTCCGGAGCCACTGCGCATGTGCGAAAACCTCAGCGCATGCCTAGAAACTGCTGCAGGCGCTGAAGCCAACACAGCGGTGGCGCGGGCGGCGTGGTCGCGGCGGCGCCCCCATCCAAGATAGCGCCCTACGCGGCCGCGTAGTTTGCTTATATGTAAGACTGCCCCTGGATGCGATGCCCAAATGAAACCAACGTCCTCGACTCAAGTTCACCGCATTTAATTACAGCTATCTGAATTAGTAAAACATGGATGTGACTTCTTCCTTTCCCCTCTTCCTCTTCCACAAAGCAGATCAAACCCAGCTGTTTTTCCTGTTCTCTCCGACATCACCTGCTTCACAAACCCGGTTAAAAATACCTCCCAGCTCAGCGTCAAAGGGTCCGTTTCTCTCCAAATTCAAAAGCAAACTTCCCCTGAGTAGGAGTGGGAAAGGAGGCTTTTTTCCGGCGCTCTTGAATTAATGTGTCCACAGGAGACAAGAAACATGTTTCGGTGTGTTTGAGTGACAGTGGAGATGTTGTTCGTGGCTCGCCGAGCTGCATTTCCCAGCCAGTTACTTCTCCACACCATTAACTTCCATTGTAAACATCACAACCCTCTCTTTCTTTCTTTCTTTCTTTCTTTCTTCCTTCCTCCTTAACCTTTCCTTCCTTCCTTCCTTCCTTCCTTCCTTCCTTCCTTCCTCTCCCTTCATTCTCCTTCGATTATCCTCCTTGCTTGCTTCCTTCCTCCCTCCCTCCCTCCCTCCCTCCCCCTCCCTCCCTCCCTTCTTTCCTATCTCCCTTCTTTCCTTCCTCCCTTCTTCCCTCTCTCCCTTCCTTCTTTCCTTCCTTCCTCCCGCTCCCTCCCTTTTCCTCCCTCCCTCCCTTCCCTTCCTCCTTCCTTCCTCCCTTCTTTCCTCTCTCCCTCCCTTCTTTCCTTCCTCCTTTCTTTCCTCCCTCCCTCCCTCCCTTCTTTCCTTTTCTTTTCCTCCCTCCCTCTCTCCCTCCCTTCTTTCCTCCCCCTCCCTCCCTTTTCCTCCCTCCCTCCCTCCCTTCTTTCCTATCTCCCTCCCCCTCCCTTCCTCCCTCCCTCCCTTCCCTTCCTTCCTTCCTTCCTCCCCCTCCCTCTCTCCCTTCCTCCCACTTCAGACCTACCACAACTGCCCTGTATGTGGTGCTCTAAGCCAGTGTTTCCCAACCAATGTGCCGTGGCACACTAGTGTGCCGTGAGTGATCATCAGGTGTGCCGTTGGAAATTGGAACCTCCAATACCCTTTCAGTACTTGCTGTTGGTAATGGGAGTTCAATATGCCAAGTTTGGTTCAGTTCCATTGTTGCAAGAGTTCAGGATGCTCTTTGATTGTGTGTTAACTATAAATGTCAGAAACTGTAACTCCCAAATGTCAAGGTCTATTTTTCCCAAACTCCATCTGTGTTCACATTTGGGCATATTGAGTATTCATGCCAAGTTTGGTCCTGATCCAACATTGAGTCCACAGTGCTCTCTGGATATAGGTGAACTACAACTCCAAAGTTCAATGTCAATGCCCACCAAACTCTTATAGCATTTTCTCTTGGTCATGGGAGTTCTGTGTGGGAAGTTTGTGTCTTTCTACCATTCCTGCCAGGATATCTATGTTGTGTTCATCAAAACAGGCCCAGGTTTCAGAGTGCATAAATACATTTAAAAACATATTAACGATAATTATTACTGTGTTAGAGTGTCATGTTGTGTCATTTTGGTTGGTGGTGTGCCCCAGGCTTTTGTAAATGTAAAAAATGTGCCGCGGCTCAAAAAAGGTTGAGAAACACTGCTCTAAGCCAGAACTTGCTTTACTCCTGACATTTGGAGCATTCCTAGCCCGCTTTCTCAATCCCCAAGGAGTCACTTGCAAATGTAGGTGCAAAATCCCTGGCTGCTGCCTTCTTAGAAAATAGAGAACACATGTGCTGTTTCTACTCCTGGAATAGCTAAGTGCCAGCGGGGAGACAGAAGAAGAAGAAGGGCCATCTTTAGGTTGCCATTCAGAGCAGGTCTCCGTTGATCACACCATGTAACAAAATTAGGGAAAAAATGTTCTGTTCCTGGTTTGAAAGGGTTATTCCTGTTTAATCACGCAGTCCTCGCTTTGTGTTACACCAGGGCTGTCCAACTGGCAACCCGGGGCCCGTATAAGGCCCCCCAGCCCCTTCCCTACGCCCCCCTAAGCTTTTTTAATAAAAAATAAAAATTGAAAAATAAAATAAATAATAATTTAAAAACCTACTTCCGGGTTCGAGCAGAGTATCGCGAGAATACGCAATCACACGGATTTTGCTGTCAACGTGAGATCACGCCGGCGTTGACAGCAAAATCCCATGTGGATTGCGTATTCTCGCAATACTCTTCGGCTACTCTACTACTGGATCGCTGAGGCCCACAGACGCGATTAGGACCTTCTTCGACTCAGTCGGTCATCACCTCTCTCGTCGTCCGGGTACTCCTGGATCCTGCGCGTTTGGAAAAGGTAGGCCGAAGCAGGGGGATCCTCATTCCCTCCCCCATCTCCCCTCATGTATTAAATATAAAATTAAATATATTTAAAGATGAAATAAGGGGAGATGGGATACATTAAAATAAGGGGAGAGGGGAGGATGGAATTAAATATTTTTAATATTAAATTAAAATAAGGGGAGAGGACGCCGGGGGAGAGGGCGGGGCCGGGGGTGGGAGGGGGCGGAGCCGGGGGCGGGGGCAGACCCTACGGCCCCCCAGGTCATCAGTGACCGGAATTCAGGACCCTGGGCCGGTAGAAGTTGGACAGCCCTGTGTTACACTATAGCCCTGAAACACCTTTTCCCCACAAACCTCACTCTGTCCAGGGAACCCAGCAAGTAAAAGTTTATTAAGAGAAGAGAATATATAAAAAAATATTTATTTATTTATTTGTCACGTTTCTATACCGCCCCTCTCAGCCCGAAGGCAACTCGGGACGGTTTACACAGGCAGTCTCTGCCCTCAATACAACACAGCAACAAGTAACCCCCCCAAGAAAAAAACATATATGTTTTAACAATTAAAAACATACAATTGCAGTCTCAGCGTCATGTTGAAATCAGTTCCCATCACATCGTCGTCATTCCTTATATCCAATTAAGCCTTATATTTCATCAACAAATGCCTGCTCAAATAGCCAGGTCTTGACTTTCTTGCAAAACGTCAGGAGGGAGGGGGCGGATCTGATGTCTTTAGGGAGGGCGTTCCAAAGCCGAGGAGCCACCACTGAAAAGGCCCTGTCTCTCGTCCCCGCCAATCGCGCCTGCGAAGAAGGCGGGACCGAGAGCAGGGCCTCTCCAGATGATCTTAAACATAAGTGAATATAAACAGGAGAATCAAAGTTCAAACAGTGATTTCCAAGGTAGACAAGATTCCAAAATCTGCCCACACAAAGCAGATGAACAAACATGCAGAACAATCGCAGGATGTCTTAAACCTACACCTGTTTATGATACTCTATAACAGGGGTGCCCACACTTTTTCAGCATGCGAGCTACTTTTAACCAACCAAGTCGAAAAGATCTACCTACATTCCGCGCACGCATTTTTGCCGCCACGCGCACGCTCCTGTGCTCCTGCTCCTTTTGCCCGCCTCGCACTCCTTCCACAGGGCATTGCGGGAACGAGGGAGCGTGAGATGGGGTCTCCGGAGGGAGCACAAGATGGGGTCTCCGGAGGGAGCGCGAGGCAGGGCCTGTCACACCTCAAGGGGCTCAGGCATCACTTTTGCTTGAGCAGAACTGTAACCAAGGGTCTCAGGCCTCACTTCCGCTGCGGCAAAACTTTGTTCAAGAGGATAGAAAGATGCTATCCACGCCAGCTTGTCTTACTCTTAAACCCCGTCCTGGGCCTCCCTACCTTTCCCGTGTGAAAACGGGGGGGGGGGGGGGGTGAAGGCATAACATCAGCAGCTCAAGGCCAGGCCGTTTTGACTCCCTGATAGAGAAGCACTCTCGGAGAACCGAGAGCTCGACTCCTTTTTGACCAGATGGGCTTCACTAACGAGCTACACATTCCAGAGAGACTGAGGTATCATAACATATAGAAGACCATCGATTACCCGTCCTTGACGTGCAACGCACCTACATCAAAGCCAGGGAACACTATAATTGCCAAGAGATGCCCACCGCAAGTATCTCGTACCAACAACACGCTAAGGAGAAGCTACGGGGAAGAGGCCGCATCGGGCCTCCCTGCTAAGCCGTGCCAGTCAGTCTATACCGGGCTGGCTTGATCCTACGCCGTGTCTTGTTCCTGCTCATCGTCGAGGTCCTGCGGTCGATCCTGAAAGACTTTGCCTTATATTGAACTCTTTGCCTTTAACCAACCCAGCCTTGTCTACTTTGGCTGGGATCCCTTGAAAGACTTCCTTTGCATCCGGCTTGTGTTCCTGTTTTCCTCCGCTTGTGATCCTGATGCCACGGATCACACTTCCCTGCTGAATCCTGACTTTGGCTGCTAGTTGGAGGCACTATAAGGATTGCCTCCAACCCTGATACTAAACTATTTACTCAATAAAACTTGTTGTACCTCAGCTGTGTGTGGTTTATCCAGGGAGGTCAGGTTCCAAGGCCCAAGGGGGCGACAGGGCCTCTGGAGGGAGCGCGAGGCGGGGCCTCCGGAGGCTCTGCCCTGCCTCTTTCTCATCTTGCCGCCGCGCTCGCGCTCCTGCTCCTTCTGCCCGCGCGGCACTCCTTCCACGGGGCATTGCGCGAACGAGGGAGCACGAGCCGAAGCCTCCGGAGGGAACGCAAGGCAGGAAAGCTGCCAGCAAGAGAAAGGCAGGGTTCCTGCAATGCCCCGCGGAAGGCGCTCCCTCGTTCCCACAATGACGCACGGAAGGAGCGCCAGATGGGCGGAAGGAGCAGGAGCGTGCGCGGGGCGGCAGGAGTGCGCGCGGTGGCAGGACAAGAGAAAGGCTGCGATCGAACTCATTTGGACTCGCGATCGACTCGACTTCGTGGGCAGCCCTGCTCTATAAGCTAGCTGACATTGCCCCCCCCCCAACCAAAAAATGTGCAACAGGAAGTTGCTGCTGAGAGAAATAAGGTTGAACACTGTGAAAGCCACCCACCACTTGGCTACCAGCCTCCTCCCAGCAGACTCAAATCAAGGAAATGTTTCATGAAAACCACCACTCCTCTAAATGTGCCTTCAGCAACAGCGAGAATCTCTCTCTAGGCAGCAAAATCAGGCAGTTCCAACTGGATGGCCCCCCACAAGAGAGGGTCTTCCTCCAGGGGCAAACCAAGAATGGGCAACTTGGAAGTCCCTGAACAGGCTCAGAAGCGGAGTGGGCAGAGCAAAAGACAACCTGACAAAATGGCACGACCTAGAAGAATCCTCCACCTTGTGCGACTGCGGAGCACAACAAACTACTCTGCACCTGTACGCTTGCCCACAGTGCCCTTCCTCATGCACCGGTTGCTGTTGCCCAGTTTTGATCCAAAATTATTTAGCTGCTTGTTTTCCCTTTATTTTTTCAGTTTTATACTTATTTACTAGCTTGGGGACCCGCCGGTGCCCGGGTTATTTGAGGAAGGCATTGTGTGCCATAGTTCGTCATTGGTGTGGGCCACAGTGCTCTAAGGAATTGAATTAAAGTACTGCAAGTCCCATCATCCATGGTCCATTCTTCCTCAAACTGCACCAGGATGTAGGGTGCAGCTTGGGGGGGGGGGTCTGTGTGCCAAGTTTGGTCTTGTTCTGTCATTGTTGGGGGCCTAGTCAGGAAAATCAAGTTAAGGAAGCCTAACAATATCCCATGAGCTGAGGCCTAGTCAGGAAAATCAAGTTGGGGAAGCCTAACAATATCCCATGAGCTGAGGCCTAGTCAGGAAAATCAAGTTGGGGAAGCCTAACAATATCCCATGAGGTGAGGCCTAGTCAGGAAAATCAAGTTAAGGAAGCCTTGTTGTCAATTTTGGGCCTGGTCTGTGATGTATAGGGGCTGCAGTGTTGTTTGGGAAGTGAATGAGGTGAAGGTACTGCAAATCCCATCATTCGTGGCCCATCCTGCCCTAAACCACACCAGGTTGTGAAGTGGGCCATTGGTCCCTTGTTTGCCATGTTTGGTCCTGATCCGTCATTGCTGTGGGCCGCAGTGGCTGACTGCCTGAGGCCCTTTGCTTTCCCTCTGAGTCACCTTAGAAGTGTATTGGGTGAAGGTACTGAACATTCCATTTCCAACAGAAAAAACTCTCAACTGGCTAACTTCAACTCCAGCCTCAGGCCCTTCCCTTTCCTCTCTGAGCTGTGTTGGAATGTTGGGAGGCTGGCCAGTCACAGCCATTTATGCAAATAATCCCACATTTGCAGCCAATCGAAACGCTGGCACATATTCGCTCGGTCGCACCACCGAACCACCGCCCACAAACACTGACTTTTATTATATGTAATAGATTTATACAATGCTTCTGACACAAAATAAAATAAAATCAGCCTGAAATTGCTCTCCAAGAAACTACTTTTGACCAGATCCAGAGGCCAATTGCAAGTTTACTTCGTCTTACACCCAGACACTGATTCTTAACCCTGATTGTTACCTGGGTGAGAAACGGATGAGAAAATAAAAACTAAGCCGGAAAAGTCGAGGGCTGCGTGGTTTGATCAGCTCTTCTCTCTCGGCATATCCTCTCTGCCTTATTCATATTATTAGCTTTAAAAGTAAAATGAATACTATCTTGGGAATCTACTTTTTCTTTTTAAAAATACAGTTATTTCCCTCTCCTTGATCCTCTGCACAGAAGCCGACATCAATGCGAGTCCCATGTGTGGAGATGAACACACAGAATAACTTTTTAAAGATCAGACCGGCGTCGGCCATTAGGATCTGAGCGTCATCCGGATCGGCCCAGCCTTTGCCAGCCGCCAAAAGCTTCAGAGCTTCCTGAACTTTTCTGATCTTTTCTAGGCCATGTCTAATGAGGGCAAAATCCAGGACAACGCCTTCTCTTTCCCTGTGCAAGTTCAGCTCCTGCATTATTTATCATGTTTGCAAAATGGACAACACCGCAATGTCCGCAACTTTGCAAATCTGAAACCGGACTCCTGTTGCTTCAAATGCCATTTCCTCTCTATTTGATAAACTTTGCAAATAGAAGGAGAAAAATCCAAGCATTGGGTGGAAAGAACAAATCCATAAGTGGACACTATATATATATATATATATATATATATATATATATATATATATATACACACACACACACACATATATATAATATATATAATATATATATATATATATATATATATATATATATATATAATGATTGGCTCCCGGCCTCTACATTCTGACAACATGATTGGTTGCCAGTGAGGGAGTATTTGCATAACGCCTCTAATTGGCCAGCCAACACGAACATTCCATCACTCTAAACTGGCAGAGGGGGATAAGGCAAAGGCCTGAGGCAGTCGCCAACATGAACATTCCATCACTCTAAACTGGCAGAGGAGGATAAGGCAAAGGCCTGAGGCAGTCGCCAACACGAACATTCCGACCCTCTAAACTGGCAGAGGGGGTAAGGAAAAGGCCTGACGCAGTCAGGCATGGTGGGAGTTTAAGGCCAAAACACTTTGCAACCCCTTTGCGACCCCAAACAATGAGGGAACAAGACCAAACTTGGCACACAGAACCCTCAAGACCCACTCTACATCCTGGTGCAGTTTGAGGGAGGATTGACCATGGATGACGGGACTGGCAGTACTTTAACTCACTTGCTTAGAGCACTGTGGCCCACACCATAGAAGGATCAGGACCACACTTGGCACACAGATGCCTACTGGCCCCACTTTACAACCTGGTGCGGTTTAGGGCAGGATGGGCCACAAATGATGGGATTTGCAGTACCTTCACCCGATTCATTTCCCACAGAACATTGAAGCCCCTACAAATCACAGAACAGGCCCAAACTTGGCACACAGAGTACCCATGACCCACTCTACATCCTGCTGCAGTTTTGAGTGGGACAGACCACGGATGATGGGACTTGAAGTACCTTCGCTCACTTTCTGAGACCACTGCGACCCTCATCCAATTACCAAAAAAGAACAAACTAGGCACACAGAGCCCACATGACCCATTCTACATCCTGGTGCCGTTTCGAATAGGATGAACCATGGATGATGGGCCTTGAAGTACCTCCACTCACTTTCCTAGACCACTCCAACCCTCATCCAATGACTGATCCAGACTAAACTTGGCACACATAACCGCTATGACCCCCTTTCTGTACTGGTGAGGTTTGGGGGAGGACAGACAACGGATTATGAGATTTGTTGTACTTTCACACCCTTTGGTTCCCACAGACCTCTGTGGCCCCCAACAAAGACTGATAAAGATCAAACTTACCACACAGAGCTCCCATGACCCACTCTACATCCTACTGCAGTTTGGAGGAGGGACTTGAAGTACCTCCAACCACTTCCCGAGGCCGCTGCAACCCTCATCCACTGACCGATCAAGACCAAACTTGGCACACAGAGCCACCATGACCCACACCACTTCCTGCTTCAGTTTGGCAGACATTGGACCACAGATGATGGGACTTGAATTACCTTAACTCACTTCCTGAGACCACTGTGAGCCAAATAAACAACTGATAAGGACCATCCTTGGTACACAATGCCTTTCTCAATTAACTCGGGCAGGGCTGGGTCCCCAAGCTAGTATGTAATAAAAGTCAGTGTTTGCGGAGGGCGGGAGGTGCGGCGGTGTGAAGGAATATGTGGCAGCGTCTCGATTGGTTGCCATTGTGGGATTATTTGCATAAAGGCCAGCCTCAGAACTCAAACCTAAGGCAACAGAAAGAAGGGATTGGTTGCCACTGAGGGAGTATTTGCATAAAGGACTCTGATTGGCCAGCATTCAAGAATCCAAGACTCTACATTCAAACAACATGATTGTTTGAATGTATGACCCACTCTACATTCTACTGTCGTTTGGAGGAGAGTGGACCATGGATGGGACTTGAGGTACCTCCATGGATTATGGTATTTGTAGTACTTTCAAAGCTTTCATTTCCCACAGACCACTGCAGCCCTGAACAAAGAGCTATAAAGACTTCAGTTGGCAACCTGTGCCCCCTTGACCCAGTCTCCATCCTTCTACAGTTTAGAGAGGGCAGACCATGGATGATGGGACTTCAACTACCTCTACTCATTGCCCAAGACCGCTGTGGCCCCCAACAAAGATCGATAAAGACCATACTTGGCACACAGAGCCCCCATGACCCACTCTATCTTCTACTGCACTTTGGAGGAGGGTGGACCATGGATGATGGGACTTGAAGTACCAAAGACCAACCTTGGCACACAATGCCTTTCTCAAATAACCCGGGCAGTTCCGGGTCCCCAACCTAGTGTGTGTGTGTGTGTGTGTGTGTGTGTGTGTGTGTGTGTGTGTATATATATATATATATATATATATATATATATATATATATATCCATCCCCTCCAAAGACAGCCAAGAACACAAATATCACAGCCAAATTATAATGCCCAGAAATACTCCTGAATGATTAGTCCTGTATCGTTTCAGGCTGCAAAGAGCAGGATTCATACATTTTAATGCTTCCTTATCTTAAAACACCTTTGCAGGAGGAAAGCTAGAATGTCAGCGAAAAGCTGGGTGACTATGCTGCCGCGAAATGCTAATTTGCTATATATAGGAAGGCTATAATAAAACATTAGCTCACCTGCAAACATATCCCATGTCTGTTTTTTTACCCTTTCATGGGGCGTTCTCGTGGTCCCCAAACTTCAACAGCACTTTCTTTCTCCAATTTCTCCTTTCCCGAGAGAGATCTCAGCTAAATCAGGCCCACAGAGCAATGGAATCATTGAGGGATTATGGGGACCGCAATGCTGCCTGGACTGGTTCACATGGATGATCGTAACCAAACTTTTGCTGGCTTTACACACAGGTGGATCACATAATGATCCATCCTTGCTTTTGTCAAATCAAGTATTTATCTAGCAGCTGCCTTGGTGATAGAATATGGGTTGTTCTTGTTAGATAGAAATGGTATAGCATTTCTAATCACATAAAATACTGTTTGATGAACATGTGGTAGATTGATAACATTAGGTTTCACACTGAGTGTATAAATACATTTAAAAACATATTAACTATATGTATTACTGTGTTAGAGTGTCATTTTGCGTCATTTTGGTTGGTGGTGTGCGCCAGGATTCTGTAAATGTAAAAAGTTTGCCGCGGCTCAAAAAACATTGAAAAACACTGCGCTAGACTCACGTGTAAAACGATTTTACTAACATGGCTCCTAGGGTTCCCATATGTCCCTTATTCTAAGGGACGACCCTTATTTTGGCCCTCAAATTTGTGTCCCTTATTTTCAGGCCCTGTCCCTTATTTTTGACTAGCAGGACAGGACTGGGCGGGGTTGACCAGAGGAAGCTGCAGTTTCCACGGCAATGCCTGCCCGGGGATTCCAACTCGCAGGGCAGCCTGCGTCCCCTTTGGAAGGAAGAGGCGATACTGTCACGATGCAAGACCTAGGCCGACCCCTTAATCACACACACAGAGACGATAATCAGCTAACTACTTTATTGAAGTATAAAAACAGTTGAAAAGGTAATTGTCCATAAAAGTATCAAAGTAATCCAAAAGTAAAGGTATAGTCCAAAAGGCAAACTTGGCAACTTCCAAAAACTTGGCAAGGCTCCGCTTAGCTAGCGGATCAGGAACAAAGCAAGGCTACAAGATAAACTCTTCTTGGCAGGCCACTAGCCCCAAACTTAGCTACGTGGTCTTGGCTTTGCTACACATCTGCATAGGTGAGACGTGGCCGAAGTACTGAGGATCCATTCCCACGGATCCTATACTTAATCTCCTTGGCGAGGCCCCTGATGCTCTAGGCTTCTTCTCCTCCAATCTGTGTTCCGAACCCTCGGTCTGTCTAGGCTGTGGAACCAACCCCTCCTGCTGGTCTCAATGCTCCGTCTCCTATCAAAGGTTCGACCTTGCCTCCCAGCACCTAGTTCCCTATCTTTGTGAGAGTCAACCTCCCCATCTGCTTCCCGGGCCTCTCCCTCGGTTGGTTCCCACATCCTCTCTTGCGAACCTCGCCCCCGCGACCGCTCATAATCTTCACTATCACTGCTTTCGAATTCCGACTGGCCTTCCTGCTGTTCGTAGGATCTGGCCAGCCGTCATCCCAGGCCAGACTTTCTGTGGGAGAAGAAGGCCCAGCTATCTCAAAATCCCTTCTTCTAGCCCTTCCAAATCCTTTTCCGAATCAACTGGCTCCAATGCTAGTGGGACCCCGGTGCTGCCCCCTGCCCTCAGGCACAAACGAGAACTGGTGTGCTACAGATACAGGACTTTTTCAAAGTACAGTAGACTAATTAACCGTTACCCAAGGGGAATGTTGGATCATGTTGGATAAAGATAGTTTCTGGTTGCTTGAGAGTTACTCTTAAAATAGGCCTAGCTGTGCATCCCAATACTATACAATGTTGTGTATCCCATACTATACTACAGGGCTGTCCAACTGGCAACCCCGGGGCCGGATCCGGCCCCGTAGCCTGTTGGACACGGCCCCACCTATGCCCTCAGCCGCCATTTTTAAATTTTTTTTTAAATCGATTTTTAAAAAAAAAAAAAGGCGGCCGGGGAGGGGAGGCGGGGCAGGGAGGAGGAAGAGAGCTAGCTCCTCCTTTCGGCCCCCTCCCTACCTAGAGGCGGGGAGCCGCGAAAAAAGGCAGAAGGCGGCGCCAAGGGCAGCGCGTCACAGGCCTGGCGTGACGCGCTGCCCCTGGCACCGCCTACCTCGGCGCCCTACCTAGGAGCGGGGGCCGCCGAAAAGGGCAGAAGACGGCGCCAAGAGCAGCGCGTCACAGGCCTGGCGTGATGCGCTGCTCTTGGCACCGCCTACTCCTCCTTTTGGCGGCTCCCCGGCCTAGGAAGAGGCGCGAAAAGAGGAGTAGGCGGGTGCCAAGGGCAGCGCGCACGCCAGGCCTGTGACGCGCTGCCCCTGGCACCGCCTCTACTCCTCCTTTCGGCTCCCCCGGCCTAGGAAGGGAGGGGGGCGCCGAAAAGGAGGAGTAGGCGGTGCCAAGGGGCAGCGCGTCACGCCAGGCCTGTGACGTGCTGCCGTTGGCGCCTTCTGCCCCTTTTCGGTGGCTCCCCGGCCTAGGAAGGAGGGGGGCCGAAAGGAGGAGCGCGGTGCCAAGAGCAGCGCGTCACGCCAGGCCTGTGACGCGCTGCTCTTGGCGCCGCCTACTCCTCCTCGGAGGCTTTAGGAGGGGGGGGGCCTGGGCCTATACTACACCATTAACTATTGACATAATAATCATGAAGATGTACTGTCTTATAAAATTTATTTTATTTTAATGTTTAGACAGTGCACTTTTAAAGTCAGCAAAGTCAAGTACTAAATACAGATGGAGAAAATTAGGTAGCTCTAATAATGTTTTTTCTGCATGACAAAGCATGCAGAAACATACCCTGTACTGTTAAGAGGGTGTAAGTCGGTTTCTTTCGTGAGTTTCAATCATTATCTTATTCCGTTAATAAAACTATTTATACCTAACGTTTGAGTGTCAAGTTTTTAATGAAGTGTCCTTTATTTTTGTGAAAAATCCCGTAAATGTCCCTTATTTCTTATATCAGAAAGTGGCAACCTTAATGGCTCCGTAACTCACATCCTATATCCTGGATTTTCCCATCTTTCCCATCTTTTCCCCCTCTTTTTAAATTGTTTGTTTGAGTTTGAAAACAAAATAAAAACTTATTTGCAACCACAAAACCACAGGAAACAAGCCCTGCTCCTTCTTCCTTAGGACATCCTTTCAGGTATTTCAGTATGGCTCTCATGTCTCCTCTCAACCTTCTCTTAGGTATAAAACAGCATAGAAGGAACACATCCACACGCTCGCCAAGCCAAAAATCAAAGCTGGAAACGAACCTCCAATCCCTTCTCGTTCCGCTTTATTTTCTACAGCAGTGCTGTCCAACTTCTGGCGGGTCCAGGGCCGGATAAGAGGTCACTGATGACCTGCGGGGGCCCCAGGTCCCGCCCCCAGGCCCCGCCCCCAGCCCAGGCCCCGCCCCCTCCTAAAGCCGCCAAAGGAGGAGTAGGCGGCGCCAAGAGCAGCGTCTGAGCCCTGGCGTGACACGCTGCCCCTTGGCACCGCCAACTCCTCCTTTCGGCGCCCCCTTCCTAGGCCTGGCGGGCCGCCGAAAAGGAGTAGCGGCGCCAAAAGCAGGCGCGTCTGAGCCTGGCCTGGCGTGGCCCCTTGGCACCGCCTACTCCTCCTTTCGGCGCCCCCCTCCTAGGCCGGGAGCCGCCCTAGGCCCTTCCGCGTCTGGGCCTGGCGTGACGCGCTGCCCCTGCTGGCACCGCCTACTCCTCCTTTTCGGCGCCCCCCTCCCTTCCTAGGCCGGGGGAGCCGAAAGGAGGGTAGGCGGCGCCAAGAGCAGCGCGTCCTGGCCTGGCATGACGCGCTGCCCCTTGGCACCGCCTACTCCTCCTTTTCGGCGGCCCCCTCCCTTCCTAGGCCGGGGGAGCCGCCGAAAAGGAGGAGTAAGCGGTGCCAAGAGCAGCGCGTCACGCCAGGCCTGTGACGCGCTGCTCTTGGCGCCGCCTTCTGCCCTTTTTCGGCGGCTCCCCCGCCCTAGGTAGGGAGGGGGGGCGCCGAAAAGGAGGAGCTAGCTCTCTTCCTCTTCCCTGCCCTGCCTCCCCCCTCCCCCCGGCCGCCATTTTTTAAATACAATTTAAAAATGGCGGCTGAGGGCATAGGTGGGGCCGTGTCCAACAGGCTACGGGGCGCATCCGGCCCCGGGCCGCCAGTTGGACAGCCCTGTTCTACAGCACACATTTCCCATTGGGTGCGTATTGGGGTTACAGTGAACCTCCCGGCCCTTCGGAGTTAGCCCACTCTTGCTGTACGCCTTCAGCTTTCCGTGGAAGTGGGGATGGCGGGCTCTACACATTTGCGCAAGCCTACACATGGAGAAATATAGGATGCAATGTTCTTTGAACTGGAACATTAGCATGCAGAAGAGAGAGAGAGAGAGAGAGAGAGAGAGGGCATAGGCACGCCCATGAATCATTTTGTTTTATAGAGAAGGACACAGACAAAAGAGTGTGTTGGAGCTGAGCAGATGGTTTTTATCAGGGGCACAGGCTTTTGGTGGCGTTCAGGGGGGGACTGCTCTGAAAGGGCACGGATATGTTTTGGCCAACTTCACCTTCCCAGGGAGACCTTTCATGGGTCAATGGTTGAGCATCTTCCTTGCATACAGAAACGTGTAGGCTTTCATCGGATGCTTCAGTTGATGAGAACTGTCTCGGAATGCTGGGGCGTGAAGTGATTTATAGTTTCCAAATTACGACCTCCCTGAACCACTGCAAGCTGGAAAGCAAGTATCCCAGAAGCAAGAATAAATACAGGAGAGTCCTTTCACAGCAACAACATACTTCAACCTGCCTATCAGGAGAGCCCAACAGCCAGCATCACACCTTATCTACACACTGTTTAGTAAACTCACGGATTCAGGTTTCATCCAAAATATCCAGAGGCTTTAATCATCACAGTTGCAATATATACAAATTTACAATCAGGATTCACAGATCCGCCTTCGTTGTACTTGCAAACAATCAGTGTTTTTCAACCTTTTTTGAGCCGCGGCACATTTTTTACATTTACAAAATCCTGGGGCACACCACCAACCAAAATGACACAAAATGACACTCTAACACAGTAATACATATAGTTAATAGGTTTTTAATGTATTTATACACTCAATGTGAAATCCGGGCCTGTTTTGATGAACACAACATATATATCCTAGCAGGAATGGCAGAAAGACACAAACTTCCCACACAGAACTCCCATAACCAAGAGAAAATACTATAAGAGTTTGGTGGGCATTGACCTTGAGTTTTGGAGTTGTAGTTCACCTATATCCAGAGAGCACTGTGGACTCAAACAATGTTGGATCAGGACCAAACTTGGCATGAATACTCAATATGCCCAAATGTGAACACAGATGGAGTTTGGGGAAAATAGACCTTGACATTTGGGAGTGACAGTTTCTGGGATTTATAGTGAACACACAATCAAAGAGCATCCTGAACTCTTGCAACAATGGAATTGAACCAAACTTGGCATATTGAACTCTCATTACCAACAGAAAGTACTGAAAGGGTTTAATGGGAATTGACCTTGAGTTTGGAAGTTGTAGTTCACCTACACCCAGAGAGCACTGTGGACTCAAACAATGTTATGTTGTTGTTTGTTTTCTATCCAGAATCACAACGGGGGAAGGAGGCTCACCACTGTAAGGTCACTAAAACAGGCATGGGAAAACTTGGGCCCTCTGAGTGCTTTGGACTCCAACTCCCACCATTCCTAACAGCCTGAGGCCCTTTCCTGCTTAAATGGCTGAGGGGGGGGGGAAAGGAAAAGGGCCTGAGGCTGCTAGGAATGGTGGGAGTTGGAGTCCAAAACACCTGGAAGGTCCAAGTTTGCCCATGCCAGCTTTCGACAGAGACCTCTTCCTCCCCCCCCTCTTAGCGCCCTTTCTTCCCCCTCCTACCAAACACTTACTTTTTCTTCTACGCTGCCGCTTCTGCCGCCATTTTGATCTGAGGGGCAGCGTGAGCGTGTTCAGGGGGAGGGGGGAGGAGGAAGACGTGACCCGCGGGGCGCTACTGCTCAGACTCGCCCCAGAGCAAAGCAAGGCAAAAGCGAGCAGAGCGAGGCTGGGAAGAAGGGAGCCCAAGTGGAGAAGAAAAAGTGTTCGGCAGGAGGAGGAAGAAAGGGTATTGGAGGTTCCCATTTCCCACGGCACACCTGATGATCGCTCACGGCACATTGGTTGGGAAGCACTGGTCTAGCGTATCATCAAAGAGATAGATGGGATAGGATTATCATTACACATATTCTTTGGAGACTAGGACTCAATGGAGCAATTGGGTTCAAGTGACAGGAAAGGAGATTTGACTTGAACATGAGAAAGAACTTCCTAATCGCAAGAATCGCCTTGGATTCCGGTGGAGGCTTTTAAACTGACGCTGGATGATGATCTGTTGGAGGTGGTTTGATTGTGCTTTTCCTGAATGAAGACAGATTAGGGTTGGACTGGACAGCCTTTAGGGGTCTCTTCTAACTCTATGATTCTAAAGCCACTTCTCCTGGATGCTTTCGAGGGGTGGAAGCTTCAGAGAAGCCTTTGAGAGGCCGACCCTTTGCTCACATGAGGCTCAGAGGGAATAACATGCTCACCATCCCCACTGCCTTCCTAATCTTCGCAACCATCCCAAAAAACAGATTGCCACGATATCAATTTCAAAGTGGGGAGAAATGAGGCCAAAAGAAGAGAAGAGACGTTGTTTAGTCCATAAGAAAGTGAACACCTGGAGAAGGCATGCATTGCGGTGCATCTCCGACAGGCGTACGCTTTGTTGACAAAGGCCACTTCTACCACAATACCTTTCCGACAGGTATAAAGAGGGCCTTTGTTGTTTGGCTGCCCATCTGGAATAAAGACTCGGATGGTGAGGAGGCCAAGTGAGCTTGGAGGAGAGCGGCCACTTTCCCAAAGCAAACCACCACTAGCCCATCACCATTCCACTGCTAGCCCATTTCCTCCACCACTGTCCAACTTGGCTTGAATTTGGAGTAAGGTTGAGCCAGCATCTCTTAAAAGCAAGATGTTTGCAGCATAAACCGCTGCCTTTCAAACAGCTCCCTAGGTTGCAGTGTTAGACACCCGAACTTGGAACCTCATCCCATGAGGGATGGAAAGTGTCATATTGCCGTGGTGTTTAGTCCCGTTGCAATAAATCGCTGATTGTATTATTTATCTGTACCTGTCCCGCGGTGTTGTTCCTTGCATTTTCTCCTGAAATTATCCATTTTCAGATCTATCGAGTGCAGGCAGACCCCTTTCCTCCCCATGGGCTCTTCTACTCTCCTTCCCAATGGTTTTCTTTTACGGGATTGCTAACTTTAGTTTTAAAATAAGTGGGGAAGAAAAGGCAGGAAAAGGCGCAATCTCGAAAGGTTAGAATCAAATGAAAGCAAAGTAGCCGTCTCCTGAAGTAGCGCAACGCCTGCGGAATAGATGTAATAAAATAAAAGACGGTGCAAGGATCAGGCAGCTGGGAGGGAGGTAAGAAAGGAGGGAAGGAGGGAAGAAGGAAGGAAGGATAGAAAGAAAGAAAGAGGGAGGGAGGGAGGGAAAGAAAGGAGGAAGGGAAGGAAGAAGGAAGAGAAAGAAGGAAGGAAAGAAAGAAAGAAAGAGGGAGGGAAAGAAAGGAGGAAGGGAAGGAAGAATGAAAAGAAGGAAGGATAGAAAGGAGGGAGGGAGGGAAGTAAATAAAAAGGAAGGAGGAAGGAAGGATAGAGAGGGAGGGAAGGAAGTGAAGAAAGGAAGGAAGGGTAGAAGGAAGAAGAAAAGGAGGAAGGAAGGAAGGAAGAAAGGAGGAAAGGAAGGAAGGAAGGAAGAAGAGAAGGAGGAGAGAAGGAAGGATAGAAAGAGGGAGGGAGGGAAAGAAAGGAGGAAGGGAAGGAAGAAGGAAGAGAAAGAAGGAAGGAAAGAAAGAAAGAGGGAGGGAAAGAAAAGAGGAAGGGAAGGTAGAAGGAAGAGAAGGAAGGATAGAAATCAAGAAGGAGGGAGGGAAGGAAGTGAATAAAAAGGAAGGAGGAAGGAAGGATAGAGCAAAAGAGGGAGGGAAGGAAGGAAGCAAAGAAAGGAAGAAAGGGTAGAAGGAAGGAAAAGGAAAGAAAGAAAGAAAGAAAGAAAGAAAGGAGGAAAGAAAAGAAAGGAGGAAAGGAAGGAAGGATAATTAGAAAGAAGGAAGGAAGGAGGAAAGAAAGAAAGAAGGAAGGAAAGAAAAGAAAGGAGGAAAGGAAAGAAAGAAAATAAAGAAAAAGAAAGGAAGGGAAGGACGAATAGAAGGAAGTAAGAAAAAAAGATAGAGGGAGGGAGGAAGGACAGAAAAAGTCAAGTATGGATGAAATGAAGAATCCAAGTGTATTTGGGGCATTTTGATATTTTTATTTAAATGATTAAATTCATCCTTTCCAAGGCTCATTGTGAGGCAAAGCACACTTCCCTCTGAAAATCTGCACGTTTGTGTCTCTTTAAAAAAATGCACCCAAATCCAAGTGTACGTTTCAAAAACAAATGCGACGAAAACGATGCAGAAATGTATTTTGCTCGAGTGAGAAAAGGAGGTATGAAGTTATTAGCATATATTAAAAAGTAGATCAATAATGGCTATATTGTGTGCAGAAGATGCATATTAATTTCCATGTGGGAAGGAAAAATAAACTCTTGCGACTAAATAGCAACAAAAGGGTGTGAGTGTGTGTGTGCAAAGGGGATCTGGAGAGATGCAATGGAATCAGCACTGAGATCATGTCACAACAGTAGAGTTTAGAGCTCAGGGACAATCCAGATATTGTCCTCAGGTATAAAGTCGGATCAGGGCAAATGATACAAACTGAGGAAAAGTACACCATTTGCATCAATTCTGCATTAAAAAGAGCTATTTTGCACTTTGTTCTCGGCTTTGTGCAAAAAAGAAGAAGAAGGCCTCTAAGGGCCATCACCCATCATTCCTAGCCTAAAACAATTTACCCCAGAAATTCTCCCAAGGGAAACGTGGCTCTTGGGCTGGATCTACATTGCAATATAATGCAGTTTAAAACTACATTTATATGGTCAGTGTAGACCAGTGGTTTCCAACCTTTTTTTGACCAGGGATCCACTTTGACCAGGGACCACTTGACCAGGGACCCTATGACCAGGGTCCACTTTGACCAGGGACCCTATGACCGGGGTCCACTTTGACCAGGGACCACTTGACCAGGGACCCTATGACTGGGGTCCACCTTGGCCAGGGACCACTTGACCAGGGACCCTATGACTGGGGTCCACTTTGACCAGGGACCACTTGACCAGGGACCCTATGAACGGGGTCCACTTTGACCAGGGAACACTTGACCAGGGACCCTATGACCAGGGTCCACCTTGACCAGGGTCCACCTTGACCAGGGACCCTATGACTGGGGTCCACCTTGACCAGGGACCACTTGACCAGGGACCTATGACCAGGGTCCACTTTGATCAAAGACCACTTGACCAGGGACCCTATGACCAGGGTCCACTTTGACCAGGGACCACTTGACCAGGGACCCTATGACCAAGGTCCACTTTGAAAAGGGAACACTTGACCAGGGACCCTATGACCAGGGTCCACCTTGACCAGGGTCCACCTTGACCAGGGACCACTTGACCAGGGATCCTATGACTAGGGTCCACTTTGACCAGGGAACACTTGACCAGGGACCCTATGACCAGGGTCCACCTTGACCAGGGTCCACCTTGACCAGGGACCCTATGACTGGGGTCCACCTTGTCCAGGGACCACTTGACCAGGGATCCTATGACTAGGGTCCACTTTGACCAGGGAACACTTGACCAGGGACCCTATGACTGGGGTCCACCTTGACCAAGGACCACTTGACCAGGGATCCTATGACTAGGGTCCACTTTGACCAGGGAACACTTGACCAGGGACCCTATGACCAGGGTCCACCTTGACCAGGGTCCACCTTGACCAGGGACCCTATGACTGGGGTCCACCTTGACCAGGGACCACTTGACCAGGGACCTATGACCAGGGTCCACTTTGATCAAAGACCACTTGACCAGGGACCCTATGACCAGGGTCCACTTTGACCAGGGACCACTTGACCAGGGACCCTATGACCAAGGTCCACTTTGAAAAGGGAACACTTGACCAGGGACCCTATGACCGGGGTCCACCTTGACCAGGGTCCACCTTGACCAGGGACCACTTGACCAGGGATCCTATGACTAGGGTCCACTTTGACCAGGGAACACTTGACCAGGGACCCTATGACCAGGGTCCACCTTGACCAGGGTCCACCTTGACCAGGGACCCTATGACTGGGGTCCACCTTGACCAGGGACCACTTGACCAGGGACCTATGACCAGGGTCCACTTTGATCAAAGACCCTATGACCAGGGTCCACTTTGACCAGGGACCACTTGACCAGGGACCCTATGACCAAGGTCCACTTTGAAAAGGGAACACTTGACCAGGGACCCTATGACCAGGGTCCACCTTGACCAGGGACCCTATGACCAGGGTCCACTTTGACCAGGGTCCACCTTGACCAGGGATTCACTTGATCAGGGACCACTCTCCAACATGAGTACCAACAGGGTTATGAATCAGTTTTTGGTCAACTTTCGATTCGGTTTGGTTATTTGGGTTGCTGATTCAGAAAATTGTATTGGATAGACCACATCAGCTCTAGTTTCGGATACAACACATACGTCATCCAGTAGTCGCCATCTGCTCGCCCACAGAAAACCATATTTAATAAGCCCCGTTACTATATCTTTATTCTCATTGTAATGAAATAGAAAGTAATTGTGAGGTTGTGGACGATATTGTGGACCACAGGTTGGGAACCGCTGGTGTAGACTTATATAATGCAGTTAAATGCTCTTAAACTCCATTATATGTGTGCTGTCGCTCCCGCGCTATCAATGCCTTGTGAAACGGCAAGGATGTGGTCTATCTATCCCGGGAGATTGCTTTTTTGTCTCCCTTTAGAGGCTCAGGGCTCCAAGGACCAAACTGAACACTTTGGCTAACTCAAATGCTTTATTGTCCAATATATGAGCAAACTTCGCTCAAGCACTTTACTTAATTTTCCCAAAATAACAACTGGCTTTGAGGTAGGGACGCTCGCAGCCCCAATCAGATGGCCAAACTTGAAGTCACGAAGACTTCCTCTTGAGGCCAGGCGACTGGTTTGGAGGCACTTGGAACTCCCCGGAGTTACTCAGCCTTTTGATCTGCTGAGCCTTCTGCTTGAATTCCAAGGAAATCAGACTGGTATTGAAGGATGGCCTGACCAAGGGCCTGGTCTGGCGAACCTTTAAACATGTCCTTACAGGAGTAGTCCTGTAGTCTATAGAACGTGAAAGTAGCTAGTTCCCAGATCCCTGGAAAAAGGGGGTGGAACGAACTCAATTGGGCTCAGCTAATGATGATTGGCAGGTGCTAAGGACCAATCAGTGCAACTAAACCTCTTGCAAACTGTTGCAGGCTGTAAACCACACATTAACAATGCAAACCTTTAAGAACTCAAAATTTTCTATGCAGGTGGCGCTCACTGCGCCCTCATAATATGGCTTTACGCAGACCATATGATGCAGTTTCAAATGGCATTATATTGCAGTTATTGCATTATGATATTGCATTCAGAAGCAGCCCTGCAGCGCCTCATATCCTGCTTTGCAGCAGCTGCAGAGCTGTTTGGGCTGGAAGTCAGCCTGAAGGAAACGGAAGTCCTCTACCAGCCCGCACCACAGGAAGAACACCATCATCCCTACATCAGCATAGGCACATCTTTGCTTAAGTCCGTTCAGCAGTTCACCTACCTGGGAAGCATCATCTCTTCAGACGCCAACATCGACAAAGAGATCGATCACAGATTAGCAAAGGCATAGAGTGCATTCGGAAGGTTTCACAAAAGAGTCTGGAGTAACAAGCACCTGAGGCAAAGCACCAAAATCAGTGTGTACAGAGTTATCGTACTGTCTATTCTCCTCTATGGGTCTGAAACATGGGTCACCTATCGCCAACACCTACGACTCCTTGAACACTTTCATCAGCGCTGTCTTTGCACAATCCTAAATATACACTGGACCGACTATGTGACGAATGTTGCTGTCCTTGAGCAAGCAGGGATCACCAGCGTTGAGGCCATGCTATTGAGAACACAGCTGCGCTGGGCAGGGCACATCTCTAGGATGGAGAACCATCGCCTCCCAAAGATACTACTCTATGGTGTCGGCGCAAGAGAGGCGCCCCCAAAAAGAGAGATAAGGACTCCCTGAAACAACATCTCAGGTTCGGCCAGATTGATCACCAACAATGGTCCACCCTGGCCTCAAATCGGGAGGCATGGAGACGCACTCTCCACAATGCTGTGGTCCCTTTCGAGAAGACATGCCAAATACTGTAGGTCTCTTGGAAATGACATCACCCAAGCAGACTTTCTGCTGTGCTTTCTGCAACCAGACTTGCCTATCTCAGATAGGCCTTTTTAGTCATCAACGCGCTTGTAAAAAGCGTGGGATGAGTCCTTCCTAAGAATCTTCGTTTGTGAAGTAATGGCGAGATATTGCAGTGTAGATCCAAGTCTTAAACAGCATTGCAAAACTAATTGGCCTTGGTGGGATAAAACAAGGTCTAAGGATAATGTTGCTGGTTGATGTGGATGTAGACTGAATAGCAGGATAATGTAATAGATACCACCACCATCATCATCACACTGTATAATATGATATTTGCATTCCTAATATAATATTTGCATTCATATCCTGCTTTTTCTCTCATGCAATTTTACCTGTCCAACCGGCAAGGCAGCAGCAATATCCGGTGATGGGATCGCACCCGTCTGCATGGCTGCAGTCACAGCGTTCGCTGCAGTTCAGGCCGTATGTCCCATCCTTCCAAAAAGAGAGGAAAAAACATGCTAAGGAGAGCTTCTTTGTCATATTTCTTTCTCTCAATGGCTGTGCCAGAGGAGGACGAGAGACGGACTTACAGGGCAGGGTTCGTCGCAGAACTCTCCTTGCCATCCAGGAGAACACAGGCAAAGCCCATCCATGGGGTCGCAGGCGGCTCCGTTGGCGCAGAAGCACGTCTGGTTGCAGTTGAGGCCCCAAGTGCCGCTCGGGCATGGGATGGAGCAGTCTGCTCCCTGCCACCCTGGAAAACCACAAAAAAAAAAAACCCAAGTTAAAGTAAGATGCAAGGCAGAAAACAAGGCGAAACACCCACTTTGCAGGTCCTAGGAAAAGCTGTTGCACACATATCCAGGTTTCTTGGTACTGCTGTTGCTGCTTTACACAGGCCCAGAATAACAGCTTTTTGCACCCTAGGCCACACTTTGGAATTACGCCCCCTTTAAGCCAACCTCTACCGCAACCCCCCTCCCCCCCTACGCCTCGCGCCATTCTCGTCCTGTGCCAATGGGGCTGAGGGGAAAGGTGCGTGCGCGCTGTCACTGAAGAGAAGGGAACGGGCCCCTTTGTGTGGCGGGGAGCGAGTTCGTTACCCCTCGGGAAGGGGGCAGAGGAGGGCGAGTGAGTGCCACAGAGCTGAGGCCCAAACGGACGGGGAAAGCTGGACTGGGTCCAGAGCATGCTCTTCGTTCGGGGCAGCGGCTTCAGAGGTGTCCCCACGTGTGGCTCATGGCCCAGCGGCTGCAGAGAGTCGGGGCCTTCCTCCGCCTCAGGCTCCCCTCCGGGCCTCTACGCCGCATGCTGCCCTTCTTTCCCACAGCCTCATTATCCCTCAGCAGCCTGTGAAGGAAGCAGCTTTGAGCTAGGCCAGGCCAGGCGCCCCCTCCCCTCAGAAGCACTGGCTGAGAAGCAGCAGCGTAGATGGATGGGCTGAGGCTGATGCGGTGAGTACGAGTGCTGCCTCCACGGAGCCCGGCCTTGGCTCCGCCTCCTTTTGGGTACCAAGCAGCAGGAGCCAATCGCGGCACAGTTTTTAATTATTTTATAACATTGTTTTTGGTCTGTGATCTGCGCCCTCCCTCAGTTTGCGCCCCTAGGCCATGGCCTAGGTTGGCCCTATGGGTAATCTGGGCCTGGCTTTACATTATTTTGAATCCTCCCCCCTTTTTTTCAAATGACCCAACTTAAATGTACTCGTATAATTACGAGGGATGAATGAAAAGTAATGCCTCCACCTTCGTGACTAGGGTTTGGATGGGAATATTTTAATATATCAAACACAGAAATAATCCTTAGACTGTGCTCTTTAACGACCACTATTCACTTTTCCACATAATCACTAGACAATTGGATTCATTTCTACCAACGATGAACAAGTTTTCTGAAGCCGTCACGGAAAAAGTCGACAACTCTGTTTCCGCAACCAGCGTCTCACAGTTCTCTCAACGTCTTCATCAGAAACAGAATGATGTCCCCATAGATCTTCTTTCATTATCGGGAACAGATGGAAGTCAGACGGTGCTAAATCTGGACTGTATGGAGGATGCCGTACGGTGGTGAGATCCAGTCTCTGAAGATCTGCTGGGTACCCATCGTGCACAGATCTTCCGATAGCCAAGCAAAGCAATAATGTGACCCACACATTCTTGTGAAATGCCGATTATGCTTGAAATTTCTCTCCAAGTGATATGACAGTCATCCCAAATCTATCTGTCAACCTTTTGCTTGTGAAACTTGGTGGCTGATGTCACAGGCAGGCTTGGATTAACACTTTTTGGCGCCCTAGGCCACAGTTTGGAATTATGCCCCCTTTAAGCCAACCTCCCGCCACCTCCAAGGTCCCCATTCCCACTGACTGGAAAGCTCCGCTGTGCTCTGAAGGTCTCCTCGGGAGTCGGGAGGCTTGGGGAGAGCGCAGTGGGTGCAAACTCGCTCCAAAGGCACGCACAAGAGAGAGAGAGAGAGAGAGAGTGCACGCATGAGAGAGAGAGAGAGCGTGTGTGTGTGTGAGAGAGAGCAAGAGATAGAGAGAGCAACAGAGAGAGCGAGAGAGAGAGAAGAGATAGAGAGAGCAACGAGAGAGAGAGCGGAGCAAGAGCGAGAGAGCGAGAGCGCGAGAGAGAGAGAGCGAGAGAGAGAGGAGGGGACAGAGCAGAGACTTTGCCGGGAGAAAGAGCGAGGAGGGGCATGAGAAAGGGGGAAAGAGGGGTGCAGACCAGGGGTTGTTTTGGTCCGTGATCTGTGCCTCCCCCCTCCCAACTTGCGCCCCTAGGCCATGGCCTCGTTGGCCTTATGGGTAATCCGAACATGGTCACAGGACATCCAACTCTTTGTTAGTCACACAAGCCAGATGTTCCCACCTCAACATCACCCAACAACACACAGTACTCACATCAACACAATCACCATAAACAGCTCACATTCTCTGATGAATCTCCTTTGGGGTGACACCTTCTGCTGTCAAGAATTCAATGACTGCACGTCACCTAAGTTGCATTGACTGACCGTCTGCGCAGGGTTCCATACTTCGCACTTTAACAACACAACCATTCAATGCTAAGGCTTCCCGCCAAAATGGAACTGTAGAGGAGAGTCTACTGAACAAGCCAGTACCTGCCACATACCAATAGCGCCATCGGTTGAGGAGTTAGGAAAGTGGAGGCATTACTTTTCATTCAACTCCTTTCCACTCAATAGTGAAATTGGGCTCTGCAAGTTCTCCCCAACTGGATGGTCTCCAGAAGTGTTAGACGTCTTCCCTGGTATGGATCCAATATGGTCAGCCTCCTTGGGGATCAAGGAAGCTGAGGTTCAAAACACATCAGCGATCCATGTTAGATGTCCTCTGAGGGATTTGTGATGCTTACTCAGAAATACCCACAAACTCGGATGTTACAGCCGGAGACTGTGAACGACACTGACAACAGGAACAACTCGGGAACTGTGACTTCCTTCGTGGCCTGAAATCCTTACATGAGAAAGACTAATTTATGCCACTTTAGGGCTTGCTCTGGGAAAAGGTCGAGCTTTACCTTCCCTGCAAAAGCATGCGCCATCCACCGGGGAGCATGCGCCGTCGTTTCTGCAGTAGCAATCCATTGAGCAGTTGATTCCATAGGTTCCAGTTGCACATGTAACAGAGCAGTCCTCCCCCTGAAAAGAAAGAGGAAACAAGGCTGAACAAGAGAGGATTGCTTGTTCGGGAATGAAGAAGACTTTTGCATTAGAAATATTTTCAATTTCTTTATAATCCAACTAGCTTGGGGGACCCGGCCCTGCCCAGGTTATTTGAGAAGCGCAGCAGGATGTAGAGTGGGTCATGGGGGCTCTGTGTGCCAAGTGTGGACTTTCTCGGTGTTTGTTGGGGGCCACAGTGGTCTGTGGGAACAGAGGGGTGTAAAAGTACTACAAATCCCATCATCCATTGTCAGTCCTCCCCAAACCTCACCAGGACGTGAAGACAGTCATGGGGGGTTATGATGGCAAGTTTGGTCTCGATCAGTGATTGGATGAGGGTTGCAGCGGACTTGGGAAGTGAATAGAGGCACTTCAAGTCCCATCATCCATGGTCCACCCTCCTCCGAACTGCACCAGGACGTAGAGTGGGTCATGGGGGCTGTGTGTGCTGAGTGTGGTCTGTATTGGTCCTTTTTGGTGGCCTCAGTGGTCTGTGGGAACCAAAGTCTTGGAAAGTACTACAAATCCCATAATACGTGGGTCATGTCATAGGGGGGTTATGTGTACCAAGTTTGGTGCAGGTCCATCACCCGCGCTGGTCGCTGTGGCCTGTGAAAGTGGTTGCCACATATCCGCCCTGGCCTGTGAAAGTGGCTGCCACATATCCGCCCTGGCCTGTGAAAGTATACCGGTGTAAAACAGAAAGGAGTAAAAAAAAAAATGGAAAAGGCCTGCATGGAATTAGCAGTAAGGTCCAATGAGGCTGGGTGAGGGGGCTTTGGGCCAGAATTATTTATATAAGCATTAAAAGGCATTAGAGAAAGGTATTTATTGTTTTCTCTTGTGTCTTTTGAGTGAAGTAGGGCCTTACCTTGTAGAGTGACAGTGCCTGTTCTAAAGATCCTGTCAGAAGCTGCCTTTCTCTGACACTGTGTTGAAGAGGGAAGATGGATGCCTCTTTTGGGCCTATCTGGGAGAAGGGGATTTGTAGGGGCTACAATGTTTTCTGGGAAGTGAATTGGGATGCAAATCCCACCATTCGTCGGCCATCCTGCCCTAAACTCTATTTTGGGGCCTGTAATGTTATGGTCTGCTATTGGTAACTTTAAAAGGGTGCATGGCAGGCAGCCGTTTTCTAAAGCGGAGGGGAGGAGAATACAGGAATCCATTTTGTTTTCACAGAGCCAAGTGGGGAGGGAATGTTGATGGTGCATTTTTTCCCCTCAGTGGGAAGAAATCCTGTTGTTTGAATGTAGAGGCCTGGATTCTGGGATACTGGCTAATCAGTGGCTATCAATGCCCTCTGTCTGGTGCCTTAGAATTTTGGAGTGGCGAGGCTGTCCAATCAAAGGACTTTATGCAAATAGCTGCCACATATCCGCCCTTCCGCCCTCCGCATACACACATACACACATACAAACATTCCACTTTATAAAGGTATACAGATACAGATACAGATGGAGAGCGTGAAGGGACGCACTGCTTGGGTTGCCAATACTTCGTGGGAAAGGAAAAGCAATGTGGAATATCTCTATCTATCTATCTATCTATCTATCTATCTATCTATCTATGTATATAATAAAAGTCAGTGTTTGTGGCGGGAGGTGCTTAGGTGCGGTGGAATACATGGCAGCGTTTCGATTGGTTGCCATTGTGGGATTATTTGCATAAAGGACTCTGATTGGCCAGCCTCAGAGCTCCAACACTCTAAGGCACTAGACAGAGAGGATTGGTTGCCACTGAGGGAGTATTTGCATAAAGGACTCTGATTGGCCAGGCTCAGCACTCCAACATTCTAAGGCAGCGGGCAGAGGGGATTGCTTGCCACTGAGGGAGTATTTGCATAAAGGACTCTGAATGGCCATCTACATTCCAACATTCTAAGGTGACACAGGGGGGAAAGGAAAGGCCTCGGGCAGGCAGTCACTGCGGCCCACAGCAATGACGGATCAGGACCAAACTTGGCACACAGGGGCCCAATGGCCCACTTCACAACCTGGTGTCGTTTAGGGCAGGATGGGCCACAAATGATGGGATTTGCAGTACCTTCACCTGATTCACTTCCCAAACAACACTAAAGCCCCTATAAATCACAGACCAGGTCCAAAATAGACAGCAAGGCTTCCTTAACTCAGCTCACAGGATTTGTTAGGCTTCCTGACTAGGCCCCTAGGCCCCCAACAATGACAGAACAAGACCAAACTTGGCACACAGACCCCCCGATACACCCTACATCCCGGTGCAGTTTGAGGGAGGATGGACCATGGATGATGGGGCTTGCAGTACTTAAATTCACTTCCTTAGAGCACTGTGGCCCACACCAATGACGAATCAGGACCAAACTTGGCACACAGAGGCCCAATGGCCCACTTTACAAACCTGCTGCGGTTTACATGATGGCTCACAAATGATGGGATTTGCAATACCTTCACCCAATTCATTTTTCCACAGAACATTGCAGCCCCTACAAATCAGAGACCAGGCCCAAACTTGGCACACAGAGTACCCATGACCCACTCTACATCCTGGTGCAGTTTTGAGTGGGACGGACCACGGATGATGGGAGTTGAAGTACCTTCACTCACTTTCTGAGACCACTGCGACCCTCATCCAATGACTGATCAAGACCACACTTGGCACACAGAGCCCCCATGACCCACTCTACATCCTGGTGCTGTTTGGAGGGGAATGCACCATGGCCAATGGGACTCGCAGTACCTTCACTAAGTTCCTGAGACCACTGCAAGCCACATAAACATCTAATAGGAACCAACCTTGGCACACAATGCCTTCCTCAAATAACCCGGGCACCGCCGGGTCCTCAGCTAGTTATTATATAAAACATGATAATAGAAATTATATAATATACATTCTATAAAGGTTCATTCATTCGTTGCTCAAAGCGACGTATCGACAAGTGGAGCTAAACAGAAGACAGTTAAATATGTGAGACATATATTGATTTGGATGTTGGTATCCAACTCTGGAGGCCAGGGTTTGAAACTGTGGCTGTTGTAGCAAATTCCTATGAATCAAGTGCCAGAATAAAGGCACTGGGAAATAGTTGCTTACGATTCAAAAATGAACCGCTGGTTGTATCTATAAAGCTCTGTCTGTGCAACTACGACCTGAATAATATCTATTGCGTAATAGCTAAGGAAGTACAACCACATATGGAAGTCAACAGACACATGCATAGGATACCAACAGGATTGCAATCCTTACGTATGCCAGGAAATTGTTAGTTTTTAGACTATAGATACTCTTGAGGATGCAGCAGGTTAAACTGCTGAGCTGCTAAACTTGTTATTTATTTATTTATTATTTGGACTTGTACGCCGCCACTCCTCGAGGGCTCAGAGCGGCTCGCAATCATGTAAAAACACAACAGAAGTAAAACAGCATATTAAACTAGACTAAAAAGGTTTTCTAGCTTAGCAATCAAATGCTAGCCGGAATAGATGGGTCTTGCAGGCCTTGCGGAAAGAGAATAGGTCCTGCATGGCCCACACATCACTTGGAATGGTATTCCAGATTGACGGCGCTACTACGGAAAAGGCTCTGCACCAGGTCGATGTAAGATGAATTCCTTTGAAGGTCGGCACTTCAAGGAGGTTCTGTTGTTCGGAACGAAGTGACCTCTGGGGTTGATCGGGGAAGAGACGGTCCCTCAGAAACAACGGCCCCAGACCATACAAGGCCTTGAAGGTTAACACCATCACCTTGAAGGTGATCCGGTGCTCGACCGGAAGCCAATGGAGCTGCTGAAGGATGGGTGTTATGTGACATCTCACTGGAGCTCCAGTCAGAAGTCGTGCAGTGGCATTCTGGACGAGCTTAAGTTTTCGGATCACTGACAAGGGCAGGCCAATGTAAAGGGCGTTACAGTAGTCCAGTCTCGAGATGACCGTGGCTTGGAGCACCGTGGTTAGGTCGTCTCTGGATAGGTAGGGGGCCAGACGCCTAGCTTGCCGCAGGTGGAAAAAAGTGGTTTTGCTGACGGTGGAGACCTGGGCTTCCATTGACAGCAACGGGTCTAAGACGACCCCAAGGCTCTTTACTGAGGATGTCGGGCGTAATGCCTCGCCATCCAAGCTAGGCAGTCGGACCTCCCCACCCACTGGGCGCCCCAGCCACAGTATCTACATCTTTGCTGGAGTCACCGCACTGCCAAGCCAACCAGTAACGGCTTCAAGGCACTGTTGGAAACAAGAGGGTACAGAGTCCGGTCGGCCTTCCATTTTCAGAACAAGCCGGGTGTCGTCAGCGTACTGATAACATCCCAGCCCAAAGCTTCGAACCAGACGAGCAAGTGGTCACATATATAGATGTTAAATAATAAAGGGCAGCGAATGGCACCTTGAGGGACTCCACAAGTAAGTGGAGCTCTCTCGGAAACCATACCACCCCTTTCCACTCACTGTCCCCGGTTGTGGAGAAAGGACAACAGCCATTTCAAGGCTGTTCCCCTGACTCCGGCAACGGCAAGGCGGTGGGCCAAAAGATTGTAATCGGCCGTATCAAAAGCTGTTGTGAGGTCCAATAACACAAGCAGCAGTGAGCCGTCCTTGTCCAGCTGGCAACGAAGCTGATCTGAAATGGCGACCAACACAGTCTCCATCCCATGCCCCAAGCGGAAGCCGGACTGGAAGGGATCTAAGCCGGCTGTGTCCTCAAGGAACTGCTGCAGCTGCCTGGCTACCGCCCTCTCAACTGAAAGTTTGCAGGTTCGAATCAAGGGAGCGGCATGAGCTCCCACTGTCAGCCCCAGCTTCTGCCAACCCAGCAGTTCGAAAACATGCAAATGTGAGTAGATCGATAAGTACCACTGTGGCGGGAAGGTAACGGCACTCCAAGCAGACATGCTGGTCACATTACCTTTGTTGTAGTCACACCTGAGGTTGAGAGAGAGGAGTCTGTAGCTAGAAATGCCAACGGACTACTCGTGAGCAAGAGTCGGATGAGGAGCAAGAAAGGAAGAGACTGAGGCAAATACTTAGTGAGTCTTCTGGGGATGAAACATTTCTGGGTTTTTCGGAGGATGATGGGAGTGGGGACGAGGAGCAGTTATGAATGAGGGTCCACAGAGTTTTGAAGGAGACTCTAATGAGATGGATTGGACTAAAGTGCAACAAATACAGGATGTCTGCTTAGAACCCACTAACAGTGATTCGTTTTCAGGGTTCACGGGAGATGGGAGTTGGAGTGCTGGGAATGGGTCTCATGGGGACTGTTGGGGAGAGCTCAGTCATCGCAGGAGATGGATTGCCTGGAGAGAAAGACAAAGGGCGGCACGAGAGAAGACGCTGGCAGCTGAAGGAAAGGGGGAAAAGGTGTTGATGCAATCAAGCTCTGAGGAGGACTGAATAAAGAGGGCTTGCAATGAACCATTCCTTGCAGCTGGCAAGGTGTTGTTCTTGCTATCCAGGCCATTGCCTTTTGTGCTGGGTCGCTGCTGGACTGATCGCTGGACTGACTATGGATGTGGAATTCTGGATATTGGTATTGTATTTCATGGGCTTCCGCGTCTTTGTAATCTGCTTTTGGCTGCACCACCTTAAATCCCTTCTGTGCTAGATTTCCCTGCTTCTTCGTTTTGGACTCTGGATTGACTGGACTTTGCTGCTTCATTTACATTCCTCCTGGTTTGATGTAAGGACTGACTGACGACTCCATTCATCCTGTTTTCCTCCGGGCATGACTTTTGGACTGTGTGACGACGCCACTACTTATTGACAACGCTGTTACCATCTGTTTGTTACTCTGCCTTGGAGTAACCTGTTCTTCTTGGCTGGTTGTGACCTTGGGCTATTCACACACACACTCTCAGCCTCATTTACTGTTGTGAAGGAGTTGGAACTTGGAGTTTTGTACTTGGAGGTTTGTCTCATCATCTTGCTGTGCCTTTTGTCATATTTGAGATGCGGTGAGAAGCTTTGGGCTGCTGCTAACAAACTCTGTTTACCTTACTGCGCCTGGTTTTTTAAGGTGGTCTGGTTCAGGACAACCTTGGAGGTGTTTACAGACAACACTAGCTATTTGGCTTAGAAATGGAAATGAGTCGGGCACGACTGGCCTTAATATTTGGGGAAAACCTTTACCTTTACCTATATTGCTGAGGCAGGATAGGTGCATGATTTATAATTTTCCTTCCAATCACGCCCTCCCTAGATATGCTGTGCACCGGACTGATTGTCTCCATACATAGCAGAGTGCTTATCAATTGTCAGCAGAGTGTAACTGCGCCGCCTGACCTTGTGCTGCTCACTGTATAAGAAAACTCACTGATTCATCCAAACTCACAGGAGGCTTCTTAATCTTGATATGTTGCTCTGTGTACAAATATATACACACAAATCAGGATCCCCTGATTCCCTATCAGTCAATGGCATATGCAGCGATACACTCACAATGAGCAACAGATATCAGCAACAGATGTACGGCAAGATGGCAAGACACGAGAAAGAAGACACGTTTGCTGCCTTCTTTTATTTATTTATTTATTATTCAGATTTGCTAGACCGCCCCTCCCCAACGCTCAGGGCGGTTTCCAACGCAGTAAAATACACAAAAACATCTTAAAACTTCATAAAAGCATTCCTAAAAACAATCAGATATGTCACAAAACATACATTAAAACAGTTAAATCCAACTTCAGGACAAGAGGCGGCACAATCTGGTGGCGGGGCTCGATGATAATGCCAATCAATCGCCAAACGCCTGCCGAAACAGCCAAGTCTTGCAGGCCCTATGAAAGGCCATCAGGTCGTGCAGGGTCCGCGTCTCGGCCAGCAGAGAGTTCCACAAGGTAGGTGCAGCCACCGAAAACACTCTCTGTAGGGTGCTGGCCAACCTGTAGGACTGCACACCTGGGACTTCGAGGAGATTATGACACCCTGAACACAGTGATCTTCTGGGTATATATGGGCTAAGCCGCTCCCTCAAGTACACTGGCCCCAAACCATGTAAGGCCTTAAAAGTCAAGACTAGCACTTTGAAGGAAATCCGGAATTCAATGGGTAACCAGTGCAGCTCGCGCAACAGAGGTGTTATGTGAGCTGTTCTAGGAGCTCCCAGCAGGAGACGAGCTGCAACGTTCTGTACCAGTTTAAGCTTCCGGATTGCCGACAAAGGAAGGCCAATGTAGAGTGCGTTACTGTCCAGCCCCAGCCATCCACTACTACAGTTCCCAGAATCCCTTGGGGCAACCAAACTCAGGCAGGCAGATTTCTGGCCCTGATTACCAGTCTCAAGAAATCCAGCTGCAGTTTCTGTGTGTGAAACTATGCTCAAGGCCGTTACAGGCAGAGAAGCCTTTTCCTTGATAAGATGCTGGGAAACCCAAAGCAGATTGCTCCTTCGCGCAGCTGACAAAGATAATTGGCTTGCATACTTTCTCTGGGGAAAGAGGGGTGCAACTCCAGATGGGATTCTACTGGTGAGAACCGAAATGAATGCCAACCTGCGTCGAGACTTCAAAGGACTGCAAGGGTATAACTGGGGAGACTGGGAACCTAGCAGTATCTCGAGACAACGCAATGTTCAACCAAGACATGGGCCGGGCGGATCGTAGCCGCCCTGTATTGAACTCTGTTTGCTAAGCTGTCTTTACCTTTCCTTGGACTAGCCCTTTCAGGCAGGAAGATCCCTTGTGTATCCATTTTATTCTGGACTATTGCATTGCAATACTTAATGCTCACCAAGACGAGTACCGGCAGTTGGTAGCCGCCTGCATATGGATTCTGTTTGCCAAGTTGCTTTTACCTTGTTGCATTGGCCTTTGTCAAGAAGATCCTTTCGTGCTTTGTGCTTTTGGACTTGATCCTGTTCATGGGATGCCTAGGAGCCTCTAAAGACTAAGTATTACCTTTGTTCATTATTTACATTGCTAAGCTTTGCTGAAGAGACCTAAGGAGGGTCCTCCTAGTTTTGGGATTTTACATTGCTTTACCAAGTGTGGGGTCCAACGTGGACATTTGGATTGGCCTTGGAGGCATCAACAGGCTGTGTCCTTTGGAACGTACAGAGACTACTTTGCTGCTACATTGCTACAGCATTTTTGGAGCTATTTATCTTGGCCTGGAAAACTTCCAGGGGCTGAACTTTATTTAATCTGTGTTTTGTTTTACTGACTTTGTTTTGGCCCAACTGGTGGCGTTTTTGAGTTTCCAGCGTTTACACACTAAGTTTTCAGTGTGTTTCGTTAATTTGACCATTTTTTTGAGATTTGTGTTGCTGCTAATAAACTTTCACTATTTACTACAGTGGGCTTGGCTTCTTTAAGAGAGTCCGACTACGACAACCTTGGCCTCTCATTGACCATCTTTCACCTGGAAACGGATGTCATCACTGCAGGAGAACATGCAGATCAAGAATAGTGCTCCACAGCCATTTACAGACCCATCACCAAGACACTACGTTTGGAGGACCATCATCCTCGGGCTATGAGGGATCAACTAAGTAAGTAAGTAAGGACATAAGAGCAAAAATTGTACAGTTGGCCCTTTGAATCCATGGATTCTGTATCCACAGATTCAACCGTCCACGTCTTTAAAATAATCATCCCTCCCAAAAATAAAATTCTAAAAAAAGCAAGCCTTGATTGTGCCAGTTTAAATACGGGACGCCGTTGTATGTAATGGGACTTCAGCATCCAAGGATCTTGCCACTGTCTATAAAAATTCATATGTGAAGACTTGGATCCGAAAGCTCAAACCTGAGGACTGGAGGACTGGAGGGAGGCAAATGTACCCGAGGACTGGAGGCAAATGTAACACCGATCTTCAAGAAAGGATCCAGAGGTGATCCAGGAAATTATAGACCAGTCAGTTAAACCTCAGTTCCAGGCAAAGTGATGGAAACCATTATTAAAGAAAAAATTACTAGGCACATAGAAGAACAGGCATTGCTGAAGGAAAATCAACATGGTTTCTGCAAAGGCAAATCATGTCTTACTAACTTGTTAGAATTCTTTGAGGGTGTAAATAAACACATAGATAAAGGGGACCCAGTCGATATTGTTTACCTTGACTTTCAAAAGGCTTTTGACAAAGTCCCTCACCAAAGGCTCCTAAATAAGCTCTTCAGCCATGGAATCAGGGGACAGGTCTTGTCCTGGATTGGAACCTGGCTAAACTGTAGGAAACAAAGGGTGGTAATAAACGGACACTTCTCTGGGTGGAAAGAGGTGAGAAGTGGCGTACCCCAAGGTTCAGTTTTAGGACAGTTACTTTTCAATTTATTCATGAATGATCTGGATGTAGGAGTGAATTCTGAGGTAGCAAAGTTTGCAGACGACACTAAATTGTTCAGGGTAGTTAAAAATGAAACTGATTGTAAAGAGCTCCAGAAAGATCTCTCGAAATTGAGTGAATGGGCAACAAAGTGGCAAATGCATTTTAACCTAAACAAGTGTAAAGTCATGCACATCGGGCAAAGAACCCCAACTACACCTACAAATTGATGGGGTCAAAGCTTTCCAAGACAAACCAGGAAAGGGATCTTGGGGTTTTGGTGGACAGCTCAATGAAGATGTCTACCCAGTGCGCTGCAGCAGTAAAAAAAGCAAATTCTATGCTTGGCATGATCAGGAAGGGAATCGAAAATAGGTCGGCAAATGTTGTATTGCCTCTCTACAAATCGATGGTAAGGCCACATTTGGAGTACTGTGTACAATTCTGGTCTCCGCACCTTAAGAAGGATATAACGGAACTGGAAAAGTTACAGAAAAGGGCAACAAGAATGATCCAAGGGATGGAGCGGCTCCCTTATGAAACCAGGTTGCAACGCCTTGGTCTTTTCAGCCTTGAAAGACGGCGTTTAAGAGGTGACTTGATCGAAGTGTATAAAATCATGCATGGGATAGAAAAGGTGAATAAAGAAAAACTATTTTCTTTGTCACAAAACACTAGGACTAGAGGGCACTCCCTGAAGCTCCAAGGTAGGAAAATTAGGACTAATAAAGGGAAATATTTCTTCACCCAGAGGGTCATTGGGTTATGGAACTCACTTCCAGAAGAGGAGGGTCTTGCCCTCCCTTCTGCTCGAGATCCCCGTGTACAACTGGTGGGCCACTGTGTGATACAGAATGCTGGACTAGATGGGCTGAGGTCCGATTCAGCATGGCTCTTCTTATGTTCTAAACCTTCTAAGAACCAAAGTTGGGATCCTCAACATTTAGAGAAAGCATCTTTGGGAACCTGGAGACAGACAAAGGCACCCAAGGCTGATTTTGGCAATGTCCTTCTGCACAGCTTGCCTTGTTGCCTGCAACGACCATTATGGCAGGAGCCGTTTTGGAAAGGTGTAAAAGGAGAACGGGGACAAAGTCCTGGCAGCGGCTCAGCCGGAGGCGGGCAAGGCAGGGCAGCAAATCTCTCCCAACAGCTGTTTGCTCATTATGGGGAACATCACGAACTAACCGCTAATCACAAAAGATGACAAGGGCTTCATGTCATGTGAATCCCGGCCCTCGCCAATGTAGGCGAGCAAACACACAAAGCAAAGCTCCAAAGAAGCGTGACTTCAAAACACCGGGTAAACGGCCTGCTGTACAAAATTATATATTACTTACATTGCCATATCCGTGTGTATGAAATTCTTTTCAAATTGAAATAAACGGAAGCAAAGCGGAGGCATGTCTCTAACCCGTAGATGTTGCTGCTTCCATTGCAACTGGGCCACGGACGAGTGATGGGAATAGACAGAACGTACAATCCTCGCGGACTCTTAAGAATATAGAATTATCCTCACAATGAATGCTGGCGACCAAACCGGGAGCTTGTTTACGGAGGATTTTGATGAAGGATACATACAATGGAGTATTAGATTTGAGTAAATACGGGTAATTCCTAAATACTATTGGCAACCCTAACTAGAGCAGGCCTATTCTAATAGGGATTACTAAAAGGACTTGGCTCTAATAATGACGCAGGGGAAACTGTGCAAGAAATAAAGAAAGCCCATTTGACATTGGCAGGATCTAGACTGCCATATAATGCAGTTGGAATTCGCATTATATGGTCAACGTAGACCTGTATAATGCTATTATTATTATTATTATTATTACGACAACATAAAAACACAGTATGTCACAGCAAATGAGATCTATGTGCTGGATTTTGTATCACAAAATCACAAGTCGAACACTTCCCGAGCGTCTAGGACTGTGTGATGGATTTTCGAGTGATGCGCGCAGATCCAAGTCAGGTGGCCTTTTGCAGTTGGCAGATCGTGATTTTGTCAATGTTTATTGTTTCCAAATGCCAGCCGAGGTCTTTTGGCACAGCACCCAGTGTGCCAATGACCACTGGGACCACCTGTACTCATGCCCGGATTACCCATAAGGCCAACGAGGCCATGGCCTAGGGGCGCAAGCCGAGGGGGGCGCAGATCACGGACCAAAAAAACCCAAAACTGATTTGCACCCCTCTTTCCCCCTTTCTCATGCCCCTCCTCACTCCTTCTCCCGGCAAAGTCTCTGCTCCGTCCCCTCCGTCTCTCTCTCTCTCTCTCTCTCTCTCTCTCTCTCTCTCTCTCTCTCTCTCCTACAATAATCCAAACTTTTTCTTTTCCACAATCGTGTTGTCTGGTGTATTGTGTTCCAAAACTTTGTCAGTCTGGATTCGAAAGCCCCACAGGTATTTTTGCATGTTCATTTTCAATGACCTTTACAGGTTTATGATCCCACCAGTTCTTTACTACTGGTAGGTGGTACTTATAAGTTCCAATGAATCCTTTGGGCCAACGAGTTGTGCCTCTCTTTGCGTGTGCAAGTGTGCAAGTGTGACACACCTCCCGCCAAGAACAACATGCAGACACAATTGGTTGGATAAAAATGGCCACAACTCAATTTATTGAAAACAGGAACATAGGGTTGGCGGCCACACATTGATCCTGGATCAGGGTCGGACAGCCCCCACGAAAGTCCATAGGCGTTTGCAAGCCTGGGGTGTGAGCGGCCCAATGCCTATCCACGGAAACTCAGCACCCCAGGGGGCCTGGGCGTTATCCCCTTTACAACCAAGGGACGATAAGCCAGCCTGATCCAGGGGCCATGCCACGCACCACAAGCCAAACAGTAAGCTGCGCGGGCGGAAGTGTGGGCCGGCCGGCGTGGGTGGCGGGAAGCCTTCCTGCCACCCCAAAAGATGGCGTGAGGGCAACGCTGCCCCGCAACCTGCTTGGCTGGTAAGTCGGCCAAGCCCATTGTACTCCGTCTGTGCAATTTTCTTGCAGCAGCTGAGGAGATGGTCCATGGTTTCCTCAGCTTCCTTGCACAATCTGCATTTTGGGTCATCAGCTGATATTTCGATCCTGGCCTTAATGGCCTTTGTCCTGATGGCTTGCTCCTGGGCTGCAGGAATCAGGCCTCCTTCTGTCTCCTTCTTCAGGGTTCATTCGTGAGCCATCACCAGGTCTTCTCCTCATCAACTTTTCCTTCCATTTTGTCAAGGAACTGGCAAAGTCCGGTATGGCAAAAGGGACATGCCATTATATAATGGGCTTCTACAAGTGAAACGAATGGTAGAAGAAGAGAAGCACGCCCTGACAGATTATGTGAAAGACAGCCAAGAACCAACATTGATGAAAGTCAATAGTAGAAAATTGCTTAAAGTGCAAAAGACAAAGAGTGAATACTAGGGGTGGATATCTCTGGCCATAATACTTTGATATCCGTTAATTTTTCATATTTAAAATTATTTTGACCTTATATTGACCCTTGGCGTCCAACCCGGAGTGACATTTCAAAATCGATGCCCGTGATCGTCATTTCCGTAAAGGGCACGTTTTTTAGGTCGTTATTTCCGCCCTTGCTTCTGAGGTGGTGGGGAAGGAAGGGGTGTGTGGATGGCTTGCATCCACACCTCCCTTCCTCAATGAATACCGTCTCTGTGTGTGTGATTAAGGGGCCGGCCAAGTCCGTGCATTGTGACACTTTCCCTGCCACCTCAGAGGCATCCTGGGTTAAATATAATGCAGGATGCCTCTGAGCTGGGGGGGGGGGAGAGGGAGGGCTTGCTCCATTCCTCCCTCCCTGCCCTGCTAGCTGAGAGGCATCGTGGATTAGTGATGCTTCTGAGCTGGGGGAGAGGGAGGAACGAGGGGAGGGCTTGCCCTCCATTCTTCAACTCCCAGCTGGCGTAACAAATAATAACGATAATTCGTTATTAATTACGTTTCAATTACGAAGTGTACTTAAAAAATTTTGGAATAATTTCTATAACGACCCAGCAACAGAAATCCCCCGAGTTTAGAATCAATTTTTAATGGATTAACTACCCCTAGTAAATACTGTAAAAATACAAGCAGAGCAGAAGAGAAAACTGGCCAAGGAAGGCCCTCTCTCCATAGACAGTTCCTGGGAAAAATTGAGAGCCAAATTGACAAAGAAAAAAACATGGCTGTGGCTCACAAATGGAAATTGGAAAAAGGAGACAAAGGAGGGCCTGATTCTGGCAGCTCAAGAACAAGCCATTAGAACCAATACCATCAAAGCCAGAATTGGAACGTTGATGACAGATCCCAAGTACAGACTCTGCAAGGAAGCAGAGAGAACTATGGATCCCATCCTCAGCTGCTGCAAGAAGATCGCGCAGGCAGACTACAAGCAGAGGTATAATACAATTGCTCAGATGATTCATTGGAACTTGTGCCACAAATACCATCTGCCTGTGAGGAAGAACTGGTGGGATCACAAACCTGTAACGGCTACAGAAAATGAACACGTCAAACTACTCTGGGTCTTCTGAATTCAGACTGACAGAGTTTTGGAGCACAAGACCCCTGACCTCACGATCGTGGGAAAAAACCAAGTACGGATCGTCGATGTTGCAATCCCAGGCGACAGCAGGGTTGACAAGAAGCAACTGGAAAAGCTGACACGATATGAGGATTTAAAGATCGAACTGCAAAGACTCTGGCACAAGCTAGTCAAGGTGGTCCCAGTGGTGATCGGCACACTGGGTGCAGTGCCTCAAGACCTTGGCGTGCACTTCAAAACAATCAGCACTGACAAAATCACCACCTGTCAGCTACAAAAGGCCGCCTTACTCGGATCTGCACACATTTTTTGCCGATACATCACACAGTCCCAGACACTTGGGAAGGGTCCGACATGTGATCCAATACAACAGCCAGCAGAGTGATCTTGTTTGTTGTGCACTAATCTTGTTTGTATCTAACAACAACAACAACAACATCCCCCTCTCATCCCAAGAAAGGAGTCTGTCCATATTCCACTTCTCTGAGTCACACTATCTGCTGATACATCACACAGTCCTAGACACTTGGGATGGGTCTGACACAGGCCCGGATTAACAACTTTTTGCGCCCTAGGCTACACTTTGGAATTACGCCCCCTCTACTACCGGCACTGAAAGTTGTTGTTTGGGATCCGGGAAGGGAGGGTGGGGCCCAAGCTGCGCCTGCCTTTCCTTCCTTCCTCGCCCGGGGGCTTGGGGGCCGTGGCGGGGTGGCCATCTGCTGGGGCTGATTAGGATCCCCGCACCCCAGGGAGGGAGAGTGATGGGGAGACGTCTGGGGGGCCTTCCTTCCTTCCTTTGGGGGAGGGGGGGCTCCCTAGAGATAGAGAGAGATAGAGAGAGAGATACCCACCTGTCTCCATCTCCTTCAGGGCCGCTCCTCCTCCTCGGTTGCAATCCGTGGCTCAGGGAGAACCCCCCTCCGTGGACTTCCGCCTCCAAGCAGGCCCTCGCCTTCCTATTGGCCGAGTCCATGGAGCCACGCCCGCCCGGGAGGGAGGCTCCCCAATTGGCCGGCTGCCGCTCTTCAGCTTTGATTGATGGGTGTCACAAGGCGGGCGGCGGGGCCAGGAGGCGAGCTCGGAGGACTCACTTCTGGCCCCGCCCACTTCCCGCCTCCCAGGGAGGGAGGGAGGGAGTGGTGTCACCCTGGGAGGCAACGTAGCAAACAAGGATGGTGGGCCTGGCGGAGGAGGAGGGAGGGAGTGATGTTACCCTAGGAGGCCCGGCCCCAGGCTGAGTAGCGGGGAGGAGGGAGGGAGGAAAGGAGGGAATCCGCTGCTGCTGCTCCTCGCCCTGCGTGTCCTGCCTTGAGACCAGGCTCAGCCCTCCCTCCCTCCCTCCGGGGACTTTGTGCTTCAACTCCCACCATTCCTAAGGGCTGGCCATGGAGGTTTTAATTAACTTTTTTTTCTCCGTGAATTGCGCCCCCCTCGGCTGGCGCCCCTAGGCCATGGCCTAGGTTGGCCTTATGGGTAATCCGGGTCTGTTCTGACATGTGATCCAATACAACAGCCAGCAGAGTGATCTTATTTGTTGTGTACTAATTTTGTTGTGTATATAATAATAATAATAATAATAATAAATACATCCCTCTCTCATCCCAAGAAAGGAGTTTCTGCATATTCTGCTTCTCTGAGTCACACTCTCGAGCATTTATAAGACCGGAGAGTCTCTCTGAACCCAGTGGAGCTCAGTTCTGAAAAGCACAAATAGGGCTTTAGTGTCAATTCTGCAGGACGCAATGGACGATTCAAAATCCACCGCAGCAGCTGCAAGAGAATATTAATCCTAGGGGAGAAATCATTAACATCCTCACCTCCATTTGTGGCATTGCTGGTGGAATTAAATGTGTGTGGGCACTCGCACAGAAATAATACACACGCATACAACCTTCCCACCTTCACGAAGAACAACAATGCGCTATCTCCCTGGCCATGCGTTTACAAGCCCTACATCCCATTAGGCCGGGCGTCTAGTGTCATTTGGACGCTTTCTATCCATCCCATTGATGGTGGGCGGGCCGCTCTCCTCCTCCATCCCAGCCTTGGCTCCTTTCTCCGGAGGGTTCGGCAACTTAATCAGCATTGTACTTTCTAGGCCGCAGTTGCGGGAGAGAGTGAAAATGGGAAATGAGAGTTAATTCAGTTTCAAAAAGGTGGAAATGTACAACCTCAGGGGAATGGCACATAACAGCTATATTAAGGGACTGCTCCATAAATAGACTGGTATTTAATACCGCTCCGTTCAACGGCGGCGGAGTCCATACAGGCCGCCGCAACGGCAGTTAATTGTTTGCTGTGGGATTTCTGTACAACGCACCGGTTTGAAGAGGCTGCTCTTCATCCTTCTCTCCGTGGAATTCCAGCTTCTCCTCCCAAGATGTTATTTGCAATGAAGGGAAAACAAGATAGGAAGCAGGCGTTCTTACTGCCTTTAACTGTGGGCCATTTTCATTGGAGAGTTAAGACAGAAAGGTTATGCCCCCACATGGAAACATTTTGAAGGATATTAATGGTTAATTTTAATTGCTTTTTAATCTATGCTCCCCATGCTCTATTCTGCCTTGGTCAGACCACATCTGGTGTTGTAGTTGAGCCTGAGGCTCTTGATACTCCTAGTAGTAGAGAGTTGGGTGGGGCTGATTCTTCAGCGTCTAACAGTAGTATGGAGTTGGGTGGGGATGTTGGTAGCCATTCTATTCATCAGAGAGGGAGCAAAGGGCTTACTCGTGAACAAAGCGAGGAGGATATCTCCCAGTGTAAAAGGATAAAGCAAATACTTACAGAGCCCACTGATGAGGAGTCTTTTGAGGGCTTCCCTGGGGAGGATGGGAGTCAGAGTGAGGGAGATACTTAGGATGAAGATCCAGAGATGGATTGGGCCAGGGTGCGGGAAGTTCAGGCTGTTTGTGAGGAACCCACAAGCAGCGACACCTTTTTGGGGTTCTCTGATGACAATGAATGGCCCTTGGGCTATCCTGATGACTGTTGGGGGGAACTAAGTCTTGACAGAAGATGGAGGACCTGGAGGGGCGGTCAAGAGTCTGCGGCTGCTGAGGCAACAGCAGCTGAGATCGCTAATGATGGGGCGATGTTGGGCTCGGGTGGGTCCGAGTTGGGAGACTAGTAAAATGCGGGCTTTTGGGCACTTCACTTTGCGGCTGGCAAGGTGTTGTGTTTGGGACTTGTGACTCTGAATTTCTGTATCCTGCATCCTATGAATCTTGATTCCTGTACGGAGTAACTCGCTGCTGCTGCCCGTACCACGTTTGGCATGGTTTTAATTCCTTTGGACTACTCTCCTGCCTGGACCTTGGATTGCCTTCTCGTATTGTTGTTTGCCTCCTCCCTCTTCTTGATCTGGTTTCCCTGACTACGCTTGCTGCTCAACCCTTAAGGACGGCCTACCAGTGATGACCCAGGACTTCTCTTGACTACGCTTTTGTTCCTGCTCCGTTTGTGCTTTTCCCTGTTTGTTATTTCCATGCATCTTGCTAATGCGCATTTTACTATGTTAAAGTGCGCGTTATTTGCAAAGACTGTTATTTTATGCTGGTTAGGCTGCTTTTGAGTTACTTTCTACTGACTATCAAGTGCCTTTTGTTCTTTAGTGTGTTTTTGAGCACAGAGACTTTGTGAACAATAAACTCTTTTGTTAACTCTTTACTGGGTCTGCCTTTTTAAGAGGCGTCTGCTGCGACACCTGGTGTTGTGGTTGCACCTGAATGCGAGGCTGTGAGAGTGCAACCTGAAGCTAGAACTGCAAAAAGGGTTACTCGTGAGCAGGAATCTGATGAGGAGTGTCAGAGAAAGAGAATAAGGCAAATACTTAGTGAATCCTCTGATAATGATACTTTTCTAGGATTACCTGGGGATAATGGGTCTGGTGGTGAGGGGCAGTCTATGGGTGATGAAGATGATGGTACACTGAGTTCAGATGATATGGATTGGACTAAAGTACAGCAAGTTCGTGATGTCTGTGAAGAACCAACTAGCAGCGACTCGTTTGTGGGGTTTGCCAGGGATGGGAATTGGGCTGAGGTTGATCAATCTTCATGGTGGGGTGTTGTAAGTCATGACAGGAGAAGGAGAGATTGGAGGGAGAGACAAAGAGCAGCAGGTGAAGGGTTGGTCCGTTGGTCCAATCAAGTTCTGAGGACGATTTTTGAATAACAGGGTTCCGAGCGCCTCCACTAGAAGCGCTCGGTCCCAATAGCACATGTGTGAAAGTTTTGCGCATGCGCTATTAAAACAGAGCGCTTCTGGTGGAGGGAGTTGCTAAACGCACTCCCAAGAGGCCGAAAAGGACAAGCCAGGGAACATTTTGCAGCTGGTGGCAGCAATGGCACGGCATGATGCGCCGAACCTGGCGGCTGTGGCCAGATGCGCCCTTGGCCACGTGGCACCCTGAAGCGGCTGCTTACTTTGCCTCCACTAATATCCCCCTCTGAGTAACCATTCCCTTGCAGCTAGCAAAGTGTTGCCTTGATGCTTGTATCCTGTCTTGCCTTGCTGTGTGCTGCGTTCCTGTGGACTATTTCCTAGACTTGCTGCTGCCGCTGTTCCTGTTTCCCCATTGTGACTTAAGACCAGTTTACCCTACTCTGCGTTGCTGCCTTTCTCCTCTGGACTGACTACGGATTCTTTTGACGCTTCTCTGCTGCCTGGCTCCCCCCCCCTTCCCCCCTGGACAGACAACATCAGCTTCTGGACGCTGCTTGCTTTTACCTTTGGAGTTTTTCTCATATAGTGCATTTTGTGGAGATTTAATTTGGGTTTTCTGTTTGGAACTCTGTTTTGCTAAGTAGGTTTGCGTTTTGTATTAATGCTGCTCTCACACTGAAGTTCAAGTCCAGTCGTGTCCAACTCTGGAGGCTTGTGCTCATCTCCATTTCTCAGCCGAAGAACCAGCATTGTCCGTAGACACCTCCAAGGTCATGTGGCCGGCATGACTGCATGGAGCGCCGTTACCTTCCCGCCAGAGCGGTACCTATTGATCTACTCACATTTGCGTGCTTTTATTTATTTATTTATTTATTTATTTATTTCGATTTATTAGTCTTACACACGTATAAAACCATAAAACACAATAAAACGGACCAGTGTCCACATATTGAAATTAAAACATTAAATATACATTAAAAAGACTCTTAGGCCTCTTAGGCCCACATTATCGTCCATGGCCTAGAGATGTCTATGCGCCAAAGGCTTGGACAAACAGGAGGGTTTTACAGGCCCTGCGAAAGGCCAGCAGGTCGGTCTGTGCTCGAATTGAGGACGAAAGCGCATCCCATAAGACCGGCGCAGCGGCACTGAAAGCCCTCCTTCGCGTTGTGGACAAGTGGATGGACTGGCAACCAGGTACCACCAAGAGGTTCTGAAGCTTGGATCGCAGTGGTCGTGGGGGATTGTATTGGGAGAGGCGGTCCCTTAAGTATACTGGCCCCAGACCATTCAAGGCCTTGAAGGTCAAGACCAGCACCTTGAAAGTGATCCGGTGCTCTATCGGTAGCCAATGCAGTCTGCACAGAACAGGCGTGATGTGGCAGCGAGATGGAAAACCTGCCACCAGCCTGGCTGCGGCATTCTGCACCAGCTTAAGCTTCCGGATCACCGACAAGGGAAGGCCGATGTAGAGGGCATTACAGTAGTCCAATCTTGAGATGACCGTGGCTTGGACCACTGTGGCTAGATCATGACGGGACAGGTAGGGAGCCAGCTTCCTCGCCTGCCGGAGGTGATGGACACCTGCATTTCGCGCGACTCCGCCAAGAAACGATGGAGATGTGATTCTCCATCGACAGTTGGGAGTCAAGAGTTTTCAAACTGCTAGGTTGGCAGAAGCTGGGGCTGACAGCGGGAGCTTACGCCACTCCCCAGATTCGAACCCACGACCTTTCGGTCAACAGGTTTAGCAACTCAGTGGTTTAACCCACTGCGCCACCGGGGGCTCCTACACCTGCATTTAACCTTCCCAAAAAGGTCTTTTTAAAAAATCATCATCAGCAGGGAGGGAGACCAAAGAAAGGACATGTTTATAACAACCCAAAGTAAATAATTTGAAATGAATTCCTCATTTCCCGCCGGAGTGGGAAAAGAGAAGGTGAACGAACAGAGGCCAAAAATCTATAAAATACACAGAGCTTGAAAAACAGGGCGAGACACAACCTTTTTTCCCGGGCTTGAGTGACAAAACGGCGGCGATGTCGAAGCCCAGAAACGACTGCTGCAGATAAGCCGATCCGCTTCATTTCTATAAAGTACACATTGATATGCCGCAGGAAGCGGGCCAACGTTCCGTCCTGGCGTATCTGGGCATTGGTGCAGATCCCAGATATGGATCCGTATATATTTGCTAACTTGAGGGCAACGTTGACAATTAACCCGCTGCAAAGCGTTTGCCTGCAAAGGATCCAGCAACATAAACCGGGGAGAAAAAGGCCCAGTTCCATAAATGACCCTATACATTAAGCAATTATAACTTTCTGATGATCTCAGGTAGATGTTTATTTCATCTCAGGGTGCTGCAAATTACTGTATATACTCAAGCATAAGCCTAGTTTTTCAGCCCCCTTTTTAGGCTGAGAAAGCGGCTTATGCTCGAGTCAAGGTTATTTATCTGTTATTATTATTATTATTACATTTATTTTTACTAAATTTATTATTATTATTACATTTATTATTTTACTACATTTATTATTATTATTACATTTATTATTTTACATTTATTATTATGTTTATTATTTTTCTCCATTTATTATTATTACCTTTATTATTTTAATCCATTTATTATTATTATTACATTTATTATTTTACTACATTTATTATTATTATTACATTTATTATTTTACTACATTTATTATTACGTTTATTATTTTTCTCCATTTCTTATTATTACATTTATTATTTTAATCCATTTATTATTATTATTACATTTATTATTTTACTACATTTATTATTATTATTACATTTATTATTTTACTACATTTATTATTACGTTTATTATTTTTCTCCATTTCTTATTATTACATTTATTATTTTAATCTATTTATTATTATTACATTTATTATTTTACTCCATTTATTATTATTGCATTTATTATTTTTCTATTTATTGTTATTACATTTATTATTTTACTACATTTATTATTATTATTATTACATTGTCTTTATTATTTATGTATGTATGTATGTATGTATTATTTGGTCTTGTATGCCGCCACTCCCCGAGGGCTCACCTCCAAGGTCATGTGGCCAACATAACTGCATGGAGCGCCGCTACCTTCCTGCTGGAGCAGTACCTATTGATCTACTCACATTTGCATGTTTTTGAACTGCTAGGTTGGCAGAAGCTGGGGCTGACACAGGCCCAGATTAACAACTTTTTGCGCCCTAGGCCACACTTTGGAATTACGCCCCCGCGTGTTGTGCTCCCTCCTGCCTCTCCCTCCCTTGGGCCCCTCTGTTGTGGCGAGCGGGCTCGGAAACCACCGCCTTAGGGAAGGAGGCCGGCCACGCACCCTGAGCACAGGCCCGAGTCCCGCTTGACCCTCCCTCTAGGCCCCACTGACCCGGCCGTTGCTCCCGAAGGCAGGCCCACCCACTTGGCCTGCTGCTATTTCCCCGCTGGGGGTCGCTGCCACCTTTCCTCCTCCCTCCTGCCTTTCCTCCTTCTGCGCATGCGCTGCGGCCTGCATCCAGGCCACGGGAGGCCACTTCCCTGAGGGGGGCGTTCCCGCGAGACGCATTGACGGCACCCTCCTTCCCTCCCTCCCTGGCTCCTTAGCTGCGCAACTCGCTCCTCTCTTCCACCAGCGCCTCCTGGGCCTTCCTGAGGGCGGGTTCAGCGGAGCCCATTGTGCCGGTTGCCCCCCCCTCCGGGGCTCTGCCTGGGGGCATGTGTGGCGGTGGGGCTCCGGCTCCTCCTCTTCCTCTTCTTCTCCTCCTTCTCCCTGCGGGCGAGCCCCTCAGACATTGCTACGCGGAGGAGGCGAGGCGGGGAAGCCACAGGCTGCCGGCGGCTCCACGAACAGGTTGGAACCCAAGTTGGCGGCGGGAGAAAGCGGCATGAGGCGGAGGCAGCCCAGGAGCACCGGCTTCCTTCCTCATCTCCATGCGCCGTTGCGTTTTTATTTATTTCAACTTTTGGGGGGTGTCCGTGATCTGCGCCCCCCTTGGCTTGCGCCTCTAGGCCATGGCCTAGCCTGGCCTTATGGGCAACCCGGGCCTGGGCTGACAGTGGAAGCTCACGCCGCTCCCCAGATTCAAACCTGAGATCTTTCAGTCAAGGGGGCTCCCCTTCCATTCCTAAGATGCTATTATCGCAGTTTTCCTTTTGCGGATCCTGGCAAGAGGGTCAGAAAGGTCCCCAGGGGCGGTCTAAGGTTATTTTATATGGTACGCGAACATTACTTTGGCGCCCCCCATTGTCTCCGCCCCCTTTCCCTTTGTCTCCGCCCCCTCTCCCTTTGCCTCTGCCCCCTGCGTGCCGAATACGGACAGAGTGCTGCCGTGACGTGTTTACAGGCTTCGGCTTCAGCGCCTGCAGGAGCTTCTGGGCATGCGCAGTGGCTCCGGAGCTCAACTTCAGCTCCAGAGCCACTGCGCATGCACGAAAATCTCCGCACATGCCCAGAAGCTCCTGCAGGCCAGGCGCTGAAGCCGACACAGCAGCAGGGAGGTTTGCTATGGCGGCGCGGCTGGCGTGGCGGCGCCCTTCCCAGAAGATGGCACCCTTCCCAGAAGTTGGCGCCCTACGCGGCCGCTTACTTCGCGTTTACGTCGGACCGCCCCTGAAGGTCCCAACTATTTTCTCCATGGAAACATTTGCAAAGCACAGCGCAAGTGGGGAGCGAGCGCCTTCTGCTAAGCCCACGTTGTCATGCAGGGTCCTCGCCATGTACGATCACTTTGCTATTTAAGGTCAAAGTGGTAAAACACAAACTCATTGTGTTGTTCAAACAGAAAAAAAAGATAGCTTTGTTTACACCATGAATATTTAGCAGGCCAAGCAGGGCCGCGACTGGCCAGGTGGCAAACAAGCTCTTTTGCAAACAGGAGAAGGTCATTTGCAGCAACGGCGTCTGGGAAAACTGCCCAATGTTATTGATTGCCATGTTGAAAAGGAGCAAAGTCCTGCTGCTTGCCTTTCCCAGAGCATCCAATGGATATGACTGAGCATACAGAAAGGTTTTCCGTAGCCGTTTTAGGGGCTGTGCAGAGCAGACCCCGTTCCGTGCACGGGAGAGAAAGAGTCACTTGAGATGGCAGGAAAAGAAAACCACATGCTCAAGGAGGATGGGTGATTAGGTCTTGTGTGCAACTCAGGTTTATGCCTTAAGACAGTGTTTCCCAACCGCTGTTCTCCAGCACACTAATGTTCCGTGACCGAACATCAGGTTTGACGCAGGAAAACCTTTCTCCCCCCCTTTCTTCCCCCTCCTGCCGAACTCCTGCTGCTGGGGGGAGGAGGAGGAGGAGGAAGGGCCAGGCGGTGAAGAAGAAGGGGCATTATTATTATTATTATTATTATTATTTCTTTCCTTCCCTCCCTGTAAACCAGGGGTGCCCACACTTTATCAGCATGTGAGCTACTCAGGCCCGGATTACCCATAAGGCCACCCTAGGCCACGGCCTAGGGTGGCAGCTTTGGGGGGGGGGCAGCGGATTCGGCCCCCCAAAAACGAATCTTTAAAAAAAAAAACGCCCCCTCGCAGCGCTTTCCCCCCGCCCTCTCTTGAGGGAGAGTCCTCATACCTCGGGAGAGGGCGGGGAGAGCGCTGCGAGGGGCGGGGAGGAGGGAATGGCGCCCTCTCCTCGCCATCGCCCACCTGGGCTGCCCCCTTATAAAGGAAGGAGGCGGCGAGGAGTAGGAAGTGAAGCCCTGCCCCGCCGGCGGGCATGCATGCATGTGCACGCATGCCCACCAGCGGGCTTCCTTCCTCCTCCTCCTCGCCGCCTCCTTCCTTCATAAGGGGCGGCCCAGGTGGGCGGCCAGGACTTCCTTCCTCCTCCTCTTGCCCTCCTTTCGGTCGCAGGAGGAGGAGGCGGACGGAAGCCGCACGGCACTGGTCGTGGGGCTTCCGTCCGCCCCTCCTCCTGCGACCGAAAGGAGGCGCAGGAGGAGGTGGATGGAAGCCACACGACTGGGGCCAGTGCTGTGAGGCTTCTGTCGCCTCCTCCTCGCGCCCTCCTTTCGGTCGTGGGAGGAGGAGGCGACAGAAGCCTCACAGCACTGGCCGCCTCCTCCTCCTCCGCGACTGGAAGGAGGGCACGAGAAGGAGGCGATGGAAGCCGCATGGCCGGGGCTGCTGCCTCACATGTGCAGCAGCGCCCTGGGGGCGGGGCTTTCTGTGCCCTGGGGGCGGGGCTTTCTGTGCCCTGGGGGAGGGGCTTTCCGTGCCCTGGGGGCGGGGCTTTCCGTGCCCTATGGGCGAGGCTTTCTGTGCCCTGGGGCGGGGCTTTCCGCACCCTAGGGGCGGCGCGGGGCGTCTTTTGGCCTAGGGCACCAAAAGACGCTAATCCGGGCCTGGAGCTACTTATAATAAAACCAAGTCAGAAAGATCTACCTCCCTCCTCAAGGCTGGAGAGGGGAGGAGCGGGGGCGGGGTTTTGCACAGCCTGGCTCCGCCCCCTGGCTTTGGAGCTCCCAGCAGCTTCTCCAGACTTGAGGATGGCAATGCCAAGCCAGTGGTGGCATAGCTAGTACAAGGCTGGCTTGGCACTGCCATCCTCAAGCCTGGAGAAGCTGCTGGTATTGCAGAAGCCAGAGGGGGATGGAGCCAGGTCACACCAAGCCCCGCCCCTCCCCTCTGGTTTTGGAGCTCCCAGCAGCTTCTCCAGGCTTGAGGATGGCAATGCCAAGCCAGTGGTGGCATAGCTAGTACAAGGCTGGCTTGGCACTGCCATCCTCAAGCCTGGAGAAGCTGCTGGTATTGCGGAAGCCAGAGGAGGGCGGAGCCAGGCTGCACCAAGCCCCGCCCCCTCCCCTCTGGCTTTGGAGCTCTCAGCAGCTTCTCCAGGCTTCAGGATGGCAATGCCAAACCGGCCTTGTGCTAGCTATGTCACCACTGGCTTGGCCCTGCCCTCCTCAAGCCTGGAGAAGCTGCTGGGAGTGCCGGGCAGTGGGGAAGGGGCGGGAGGGCCTGGGACGGCCTGGCACCACTGGCTCCCCCTCTGAGAAGTGCCCCATCTGGCTGGGATCGACCTCCTTCAGTCCCGGGATAGACTGGTCAATCGCGATTGACTTCCTGGGCAGCTCTTCTCTAAACAAAGCTAAATAAAGAGGAAGAAGCACTCCTTGCTTGAGACGGAAGGGAATGAAAGACAAAGGGGTCCGCTTTCTTTTGGATTGGAGAGGAGTGGAATAAGTAAGGGAACCGGAAGTGGGGAGTCGGACCGAAATAGGAAGCGGACCTTCTTCCTACTGCCCTCTCTCGTGTCCCCGACTCGATAGTTTTAAGCCTGCGCTCACCTCCCTGGAGGACCAACAATGAGGATGCACCAAGTATGGCTGTTAGGAATTGTGGGAGTTGGAGTCCAAAACACCTGGAGGGAGGGCCCAATTTTCCCCCAGCCAGGCTTAAACCATCGTAATCTTGGGTTTCAACCTTCCCAAGAGAGGGTTAAAAGCAGAGAGCCTTGAGCCCTCCAAACTCCCATTCCTCCTAGTCTAACTCAGCCATAACTCAGCCAGTGTGTCTCCAGTTTTGCTGGGGGAAAGGCCCAGGTGAGTTCCAGGTTGGGTTGCCACTTTTTTATATAAGAAATAACATTTGGGCATATTGAGTATTCATGCCAAGTTTGGTCCTGATCCAACATTGTTTGAGTCCACAGTGCTCTCTGGATATAGGTGAACTACAACTCCAAAACTCAAGGTCAATGACCACCAAACTCTTATTTTCTCTTGGTTATGGGAGTTCTGTGTGGGAAGTTTGTGTCTTTCTGCCATTCCTGCCAGGATATCTATGTTCTGTTCATCGAAACAGGCCCAGGTTTCACACTGAGTGTAAAAATACATTAAAAAACATATTAACTATATGTATTACTGTGCTAGAGTGTCATTTTGTGTCATTTTGGTTGGTGGTGTGCCCCAGGATTTTGTAAATGTCAAAAATGTGCCGCAGCTAATACTAAAATATTTCTAAACTAGACTAAGCAGTAAGCAAAGCAATTACTCGGCTGGGAAAGCCAAGCAAAAGAGAGCCGTCTTGCAGGCTCGACGAAAAGAAGACAGTTCTCCAATTCCTCTGACTTCCTCAGGAAGGGCATTCCATAACGTTGGTGCCACCACCGAGAAAGCCTTTTGTCTTGTTGAGGAAAGATGGTATTGTCGGATGGAGGGGACATTGAGGAGATTTTGTAAGGATCTCTGGGGGCAGTATGGGGAGAGGCGGTCCCTTAGGTACACTGGCCCAAGACCATGCAAGGCCTTAAAGGTTAGTACCAGCACCTTGAAGGAGATCCGGTGCTCGATAGGCAGCCAGTGCAGTTGTCGTAATATTGGTGTAATGTGGCATCTCGCCCGAGCCCCGGCGAGGAGACGTGCCGCAGCATTCTGCACTAACTTGAGCTTCCGGATCAACCCCAAGGGTAGGCCAATGTACAGGGCGTTATATAGTAATCCAATCTCGAGATGACCGTCGCCTGGATCACCGTAGCCAGGTCGTTCACGGAGCGGTAGGGCGGCAGTCGCCTCGCTTGACGCAGATGGAAAAATGCAATTTTGGTGACCGTAGAAACCTGGGTCTCCATGGATGGCAATGGATCCAATTGGACCCCTAAGCTTTTTACTAGCGATGACGGGTGTAGTGCCTCACCATCCAGCATAGGTATACAAAACAGCATAGTATGTTTTGTCTTGTGTATTTTATAACTGTTATATCTGCTTGTTCATGCCATACTTCTATTTTGCTGTAAACCACTCCGAGCCCTCGGGGAGTGGCGGTCTAGAAATTTGAAGTAATAAATCTATTATATAAAGGAGGTCCCGTCGTCGAACGACTGACAGAGACAGAGAAACCTTCCAAGGCAGAGACACCAAACTTGCCAACACAAATAGGCCTCAGGCAAGGAAGGTTTATAGCAAAGAAACTTTTCCCCCCAAAACCTAGAAGGCCCCCAAAACAACGATACAAAAAAACCTACATTTCCCAGCATCCTCTGCGGCAGCCAGCAAAACCCATTGGCCAACATCGGCCCACACAAAATGCAGGGAGGCTGAGTAACCATAGTAACGCTGGGCACAGCCAGCCAAGGCTAGGATAGAATGCTGAGTGATTTCAGTTCAGTCAGTTGGTGTTTGAGGGTTAAACTGTCAAAACCAAACTCTATGAGGGAGCAATTCTCCAGCAATTCCTACCCGCACAACACAACACAACTTCATATCACAACCCATCCCCTCAACCTTACGGGACCCCGCATACACAACACCTACCACCACCACAAACAAAAACCAACTCCACCTATACTCCAACCACAACACAACACTGCACGGATACTCTACAAACACACACAAACACCCAAAACACCCCACCCACACAAGCATTCCACAACATACTACCACCCACAATGCCACCACACACCAACTACTAACTCACCAAAAAAGTAATACCTACACACAACACAATACGCACATAACACAACCCTGCGTCTACTGCTCAACCCATTTGTATGCCATTCCTTCCTTCCACACAGGCAGAAACTGACCCAAAAGACAAGCCATGCCTCCTAAAAAGAACAGCATCGGACGACAGACTCGCAATGCTACATACATCAAACAAAAAAGGACAGAACAAACGCCAGAACAGAAAGACACTGCACTACACTAGCTTTTGCCATCACCATAAACAAGGCTCAAGGACAAACACTACAAATCTGTGGCATAGACCTTGGCACAGAATGCTTCTCCCACGGACAACTCTACGTAGCGTGCTCCAGAGTTGGGAAACCACAGAACCTCTACATCAACACAGCAGGCGGAAAGACAAAAAACATTGTATATCCACAAGCTCTGCAGAATGCCAGCAAAACCATACACCGACAACTCCACAGGACTTCAACATCCCACCCACCAGAACAACCCACAACGACACAGCCATGACCCCACCAAGACCATAAGTAACATCAATTCCAACCCTTACATACTCAGACTTTCTCGCATCTCCTAAATAGGGCACAGCAACACGTGCCGGGTATAGCTAGTAAATAACTAAATTAAGACAAACACTTTAAGTATATTTTAAGAGAGCAGAAGGTGAGCTGGTGTTTTAGGCTGCTTGGTTCCTTGATTGTGCGGTTTTCCGGAGGCGCATGTGGGGCTTTTGTTTTCGGCCTCTGCACATAAGTCAATGGGGACCGATCTCCTGCTGAGTCAGGCAGGGCCAGAAGCCACTGTCTCTATGCAACCGCTGCCTCCGTCCTTGCAGCTCCGTCTCCGAGGGCCAGCGATGCATGCTGTCACATCAGTAAGATTTATTACAGCCCAAAAGGGGTGAAAAACCTAACTGCAGGGATGGATGCAGAAGGATCTGTCTTTGGCTTCAATAAGATCCTTCAACACATCAGAAAGCATGAGGACGTCTTGCACAGAACAGAGGAAGGATCGATCCTACAGAACTAACGAGGAGAAACTGCCCGCGGAAACGAAGAGGGTCGCAACACCGAGGGAGTCTCCTGGAGGAGAATAATCACTAGGCCTGTGCCGTCAATGAAACAAATGTTTCAATACTCATTGCGAAATTAGGGAGTGAGGGGGAAAAGTTTTGAAAGTGTTTACAAAATCGGACAGCATCTGTATCATAATAATAATGAGTTAATAGGCTCGTAAAATCGGAATGAATTCAGATTTTATTTATTTATTTATTTACTTTGTTTATATTCCGCCCTTCTCACCCCGCAGGGGACTCAGGGCGGATTACAATGTAATCCAATACACACACAGGTATGTCACTGAAAACAGTCTGTCATACACAAGGCTAAACCATAAGGTATAGAGGGGCAGAACTGTGAGCAAAGTCAATGACAAGACACAATATCATAAAAATCACAAATGCTGTAATTGTGAATAATGTACGTGCTCAATGGCAAAACAATATCACATATAGTGCAATGTAATACAATCAACTCACAATATCGCAATTCGGATCTGATACAATCGTAATCAGCTGAAGCCCTTACAATACACTGGGCTTGAACGACGCTCTAACAGAATCTGAGTACCCCTGTAAATAATTCACAGGCTAACGACTGAGCCAACGGGGGAGCCTTAGTGGGTAGAAGAGCTGGCAAGCTGCCGGATAGGGCAGTCTGGACTTCTGACCGCTCCTCCCCAGGGTTGTATGGCTGATTCCAGCCCAGGAGGTCACTTGCAGCATCGACTTGTATCAAAAACGTGGAAACGCGAAACCTCCCATCCTGACTTTGAGTCCCAATTGTTCCACTACAACCCTGGGGAGGAGCGGTCAGAAGTCCAGAGCGCCCTGAGGAAGCGTGGTTTACGCGAAACGGCCTTCTTGGTGTCAGCTTACCTCCAGCCGTAGGCACCTGCCTATCCGGCAGCTTGCCAGCTCTTCTACCCACTAAGGCTTCCCCGTTGGCTCAGTCGTTAGCCTGTGAGTTATCAGACTCCGGACTATTTACAGGGGTACTCAGATTCTGTTACAGCGTCGTTCAAGCCCAGTGTATTGTAAGGGCTTCAGCTGATTATGATTGTATCAGATCCGAATTGCGATATTGTGAGTTGATTGTATTACATTGCACTATATGTGATATTGTTTTGCCATTGAGCACGTACATTATTCACAATTACAGCATTTGTGATTTTTATGATATTGTGTCTTGTCATTGACTTTGCTCACAGTTCTGCCCCTCTATACCTTATGGTTTAGCCTTGTGTATGATAGACGGATTACAATGTGCACATTACATTTAGACACATAGACACACAAGACAGACAGAGGCAATTTAACATCTGGCCACCAGGGGGAGCTGTCACACTCCTTCATCTTTTTTATGGCCTCATAAATCAGTTAAATTCATTTTTGAAGCGGTTTTGAAGCAATGTAAGCAACCCGGAAGTGAATTTGCCATTTTGAAGCCGCCGCCGCCATTTTCAGAAAGGAATCGGCATTAGATTCCTGCCCTTCCTGATGTGCTTTCCCCTCATTGGCTGTTTAACCCAGTTTGGAGGCGGATGTCCTTCCCTCCGCATCAGAACTGGGGCAACAGTCGCATCCAAACTGGGTCAAACACGGCTGTCACCCCAGTTCTGACACGGAGGGAAGACATCCCCATCCAAACTGGATTAAACATGCGTGTCCGCCATTAACGAAGCCATTCTGAAATTTCGGAATTAATTCGGGAAATTCTGAAATTTTTCCAGAAAATTTTGGAAGTCATTCAGATTCGAAGCGCCAGCGCTCTCTACATCCGGAACGAGTTTTGATCCAAACTGGGTTAAACGCGGCTCTCGCCCCAGGTTTGATGCAGGAGAGAAAGACATCTGCATCCAAACTGGGTTAGACATGGCTCACTCGCATAAGACCTGTGGTGAGAGCCGTGTTTAACCCAGTTTGGTTGTGGCTCTTGCCCCAGGTCTGACATGGGGGCGGGCCGGGGGGGGCATCCGTGTCCAAACTGGGTTAAACATGGCTCTTGCCCCAGGACTGACGTGGGAGGGAAGGAAATCCATCTGTTTAACCCAGTTTGGATGCAGATTTTTTCCCTTTTGCTCCCCCCCCCTTTTTTCTGGAGTAAAACAACTACTTTCAAAGTAAAGACCACCTAAAGAAACAGGAAATAACACTTTGAAACCATTAATGAAGGATTCGGAAGTCTCAGAAGTTTTGAACAGTTTTGAACTTTTTTTCTGTGAAAAATCAGAATTGACTTTAGATCCGAACCACTACATCCGAAACAAGATTTAAACCATTTTTAAAAATCAAACAGGCCTAGTGCGTGCAAGCTTTTTCTCATTCACACTTCTCTGTTTCCTTGTCCTTCTCTCGGCATCTCTTATTTATCTTCATTCCAGCCATTTCCCCATTTCTTCACTCCTTCCCTTCTCTTTAGGTCATAAAGTCCTGTCTCTTGAACCTTCATCCACTTCCATCTCCCCAATGCCCTCTCTTAATCTGTATCTGTTTTGCTGATTTGTTGAGCATGGAGTTAAGAGGGTGATTATTATAGTTTCCCAGGCATGGGTGTCTCCCTGCCCTTGCATCGCGATCCCAGGAATTTGGTTACTCTAGAACAGGGGTGCTCATTAGAACAGGGGTGCACGATCTACTGGTAGATCACATAGGGCGTCCTGGTAGGCAGGGCGGGAGGAAGGCTTCCAGGTGCAGAAGGAGGTTGGACTGGATGGCCCTTGGAGGTCTCCTCCTATTCTAGGAACCCGTTGTTGTTATTATTATTATTATTATCAGAGGTTGAATGGCCATCTGTGAGGAATGCTTTGTGTTTTTCCCATAAGTCAGAAGGAGGTTGGACTGGATGGCCCTTGGAGGTTTCCTCCTATTCTAGGAACCCATTGTTATTATTATTATTGTTATTATTATTATCAGAGGCTGAATGGCCATCTGTGAGGAATGCTTTGATTGTGTTTTTCCCATAAGTCAGAAGGAGGTTGGACTGGATGGCCCTTGAAGGTCTCCTCTTATTCTAGGAACCCATCGTTATTATTATTATTGTTGCTGTTATTATTATTATTATTATCATCAGAGGTTGAATGGCCATCTGTGAGGAATGCTTTGATTGTGTTTTTCCCTTAAGTCAGAAGGAGGTTGGACTGGATGGCCCTTGGAGGTCTCCTTCTACTCTAGGAACCCATTGTTGTTATTATTATTATTAGTAGTAGTAGCAGAGGCTGAATGAATATTATCATCATTATTATTATGAATAAATTCAGGGGCTTATTATACTCACATTTAATTAAATTCAGTCTTAAAATATATTATATGGTTCTCACTGAAATAAATTTCCAAATATTTTGCTTTTATGGCTCTCTGAGTAGTGGGGAGGGAGATCCTTTTGACTTGGTTGTTTTAAGTAGCTCGCATGCTGAAAAAGTGTGAGCACCCCTGCTCTAGAAAGTATCCCAGGAAGAGTGTGTGGTGTAATGTAAACCATGTGTAGCTCACGTTTGATCAGCCCACACACTGCCTTGCTAGAACATGCCATGCAGGTGAACAGTAAAGAACAAGTAGACCTCTGAGGATGCTTGCCATAGGTGTAGGCGAAACGCCAGGAGATAATGCTTCTAGAACATGGCCAGACAGCCCGAAAAACCTACAACAACCCAAAGAACAAGAAGTTTACTCTTCTTAGTTCAGAACAACATATGTACCAAATGATGAGTTGCATCAACTCACTAAATGTCATTTTAGGAGAGATTTAGAAATGATCCTTTCTGTGTCCATATGAGAGACCTGCTTTCAGCAGTCAAAAAGCAAATCAGTTTCTCTCTCTTTCTCTCCTTCTCTCTCTCTGAACATCTGCATAGCTCAAGCCTGAACAAAAATGCAACAGTAACAAAAAGTCCCAGGCTCAGCCATCACCCCAGGCATTGCCCGGCCAATTGGCTTCATGACACACACACATTCACTGATTGCTTGCATGCTCCAACAGAGTGTATTTGTGCAGCTCCCACACTCACAAACTGCCTGAACTAACCTCTGAACTGCACAACACTCTGGAAAGGCTGCTTGAGCAGCTGTTCACATGAGGCAGGAAATTAAGATCCAAGACTGGCCCACCTTTGCCTCAAAGGAGTGCCATGAAATAGAAAAATAAAGTAAAACCTCGGTTCCCATTGGAGACATTCTCAGAAATGTCTCAGGTTGCCTCCCCGGCTTCACATGCCTTTACCAATTTGTGATCTGAGCCCTGAATGAAGGCAGCGCTGGCTCTTGATATGCAAGCAGCTGCCCACAATGAAGGATTATGAGATATGCCAAAGCCTGAAAGCGCACGAAGAGGAAGCCCTGCGCTCCGCAAAGCCGAGATCGCCCTGTGAAATAGAGATGAAACAAACTCAGCTTGAAGCCTAAAAGCTAAGGCCCCTGTGGTACCCAATGGTGGCAATAGAAACGTAATCCGATGCAGTCACATTGCCAATTGTGTGGGAATGGGAAGAGAGACGCAGCAACATCTACAAGGGACCCACCTGTGCCATGGGAAAGTAAAAAATGCAGAGGAGAGGAAGAGGAGAAGCGAAAGAAGAGCAAAGGAAAGGGATGGAGATATTGCTGGGGTCCCCATGGCAGAAAGGCAATGAAGCCGCTCCAAGTTGTTGCCTAATACGCAAGGTACTTAAGGCACTGAAACTTTCAGCACTCTGAACAGCACCATGTAAGTTCAGCGCTCTGGAAGTTCAGCGCTCTGGAAGTTCAGCGCTCTGGAAGTTCAGCACTCTGGAAGTTCAGCACTCTGGAAAGTTCAGCGCTCTGGAAGTTCAGCACTCTGGAAGTTCAGCACTGGAAGTTCAGCGCTCTGGAAGTTCAGCACTCTGGAAGTTCAGCACTCTGGACAGCACCACGTTAGTTCAGCACTCTGGAAGTTCAGCACTCTGGAAGTTCAGCAGTCTGGAAGTTCAACGCTCTGGAAGTTCAGCACTCTGGAAGTTCAGCACTCTGGACAGCACCACATAAGTTCAGCACTCTGGAAGTACAGCACTCTGGGAAGTTCAGCACCATGGAAGTTCAGCACCCTAGAAGTTCAACACTCTGGACAGCACCACGTAAGTTCAACGCTCTGGAAGTTCAGCACTTTGGAAGTTCAGAACTCTGGACAGCACCATGTAAGTTCAGCACTCTAAAAGTTCAGCGCTCTAAAAGTTCAGCACTCTGGACTGGACAGCACATGTAAGTTCAGCACTCTAAAAGTTCAGCACTCTGGACAGCATCATGTAAGTTCAGCACTCTGGAAGTTCAGCACTCTGGGCAGCACCATGTAAGTTCAGCCCTCTGGAAGTTCAGCACTCTGGACAGCATCATGTAAGACGATTTTTGTTCCTGGGTTATAAATGTCATTTCCTAATTGGTTCTATCATACAAACATGGTAAAAGTTTATTAAACTGCAAAAAACTTTGTTTCTGCAAGAGGGACACCCCTCAGCACATTTTGCTCTAGTTTGTCAATGGATATCTCATAGAGTCTCAACCAACTCAACATAGTTTGTTGAGGGGAAACCACCTCGGGAGAGGCAGGAATCTAAGGCTGTTTCCTTTCCGATCCACTTCCTGGATCGGGAGAGAGATAGCGGTGGTGGCTTCAAAATGGGAAATTCAGTTCCAGGTTGCTTAAATCGCCTCGAAATCGCTTCAAAAGCAGATTAAATCCAAATTCATTTTGACGTACGACTATTCCAATTGAACCTACCCAGGCCTAGTGTTCACCCTTCCCTATGCTGTCCAAAGCTACACACACACACACACATACACACATTTGGATGGAGTTACACTTTAAAATGTACCTGTTCCAACTTGCATACAACTTCAGCTTAAGAACAAATGTACAGAACTGATTTTCTTCATAACTTGGGGACTGCCTGTGTATGAAAGTGTAGATCCAGCCTCAGGCTGATCAGTCAAGTAGATTCACATGGCTGTGTCCACTCGGTTACCTGATTGAAATTTGCTTGCAATGAATATACTAGAATCATGGAGCGAGAAGGGCCCCTCAAAGGCCATCCAGTCCACTTCCCAACTCAATGTAAGACCTCAATCTGAAGCATTCTTTATTTATTTATTTACATCAGTGTTTCCCAACCTTTTTTGAGCCACGGCACACTTTTAACATTAAAAACAATCCAGGGGCACACCATCAACAAAAATGACACAAAATGACACTCTAACACAGTAAAGAACGGCTGGGGGATGGTGGCCTGCTGGGAGCAGCTGCTGGGAGTGCCGAAGACGGGGGGAGGAGCCAGGCCATGCCATGCCCCACCCCTCCCCCAGCTTCAGCTCTCCCACAGCTTCTCCAGCCTTGAGGGGGCACTGCCAAACCAGCGGTGGCAGAGCCAGCACAATGCTGGCTTGGCACTGTCCTCTCAAGGCTGGAGAAGCTGTGGGAGAGCTGAAGCCGGTGGGAGGAGGCGGGGCATGGCGTGGCCTGGCTCCGCCCCCTCCCCCGGCTTCAGCTGTGACACAGCTTCTCCAGCCTTGAGGGGGCAGTGCGAGCGAGGGGCGGGAGTCATGGGGGAGTCATGGCGGATTGGAGGCTGGCTGGGGAAATGGCCGAAGGAGGCAGCGCCCCAGCCCCTTCTTCTTTTTCTTTGTCATCGCCCGGCCCTTCCTCCTCCCCCGCCCCTCAAGCAGCAGGAGTTCGGCAGGAGGAGGGGGGAAGGAAGGGGGGCAGACAGCTTTTCTCATGGCACAGCAGGAGGTCCATCATGGCACACTACTGTGCCGTGTCACAGCAGTTGGGAAACGCTGATTTACAGTATTTATATTCCGCCCTTCTCTCCCCACAGGGGACTCAGGGCGGATTTCAATGTACATGGCAAACATTCAATGCCATAGTCACACAAGATATATAGACAGACACTCAGAGGCTATTTAACATTCCAGCTTCTGGCCACCAGGGGAGCTGTCGCTTCCTCATTCTTTGCATACTTCCTGGAGATTTTTATGGCCTTGAAAATCAGTTACCACAATGGTACCTAAATTTCCTGCTTGACAGATGCAACTGTCTTTCAGGCTGCAAAGGTCAACAACAAGCTACACAATTTTGGTCGGGAGCTCACTCCGACCCACGCTGGCTTCAAACTCATGGCCTTTCGGTCAGTAGTGATCTTAATGCAGCTGACTCCCAGCAAGCTGCGCAACAGTCCTTAGCATCTTTCTGAAGGCATGCACAATTTCTAGGCAACGGTCTCGTTTGCAAACTGTTCTCACTCTCAGGAAGTTATGGCCAAGGGAATGAGTTTGGACTAGATGGCCCATGAGGTCTCTTCCAACTCTAGGATCCTATATTGCCCGTCTCTGGGCTCCTTCCAACTTCTCCGTATCCTTCTTTAAAGGAGGGGATCCGAATGAAATGCAGGGCTCCGGATGAGGCCCGAGCAGCACTGAAACTGTCTGGCTTTGGAGGAATGGGTTTTTAATGAGGGAGGGGGGTGCTACTTTGAAACTATGTCGCTTTTAATTCAATTTTGATCTCGCTTCCTCCCCCCACTGTGTTCTAATATTACAACTCCTTGCATTTTTATTTGCACCTGATTTCCCCCCTTAATCTTGTTGCGGCTTGCTGTTTGGGGAGAAAGCCGGGGCATAAATCAAATGGAATGAATGATTAATTTAATAATTCAAATTCACTATTGCTTTAGCAGCACGCCACGGCAAAGAACAAAAGGCACGACAGTATAATAAAATAGGGTAACATTTCCACTGAAAATGAAAATACATTGCAGAATCAGAGCATTGGAAGAGTTGTAGGGATCCCAAAGGGCCACCCAGGCCAACCCATTCTGCAACGTACAAGTAAAGCACTCCAGGAAGATGCCCACCCAGGCTCTGCTTGAAGGCCTCCAAGGGGAGCATGTACAGCAGGGGTGCTCATTACAGTGATCGGGAGCACCTAGGTGATCTTCGGCCCTCTTCCAGGTGATCTTTGGGCCTCACCAGCCGGATGGCACGCTCCTGCCATGCGCGCGCACGCGGCCGCTTCTTTTGCCAAAATGAGGCTTTAGTGGGTGGGCCCTGGCGCTCGTCTTGCCACGCACGGTGTGGTGACATGACTGCCCATTGGTTGCTCCTTGTTGGAGGGCGGGAGCAAGGCAAAGGCACGCGCACGGATAGGATGCGAGGCTGTGGGAGGGATGGAGGGAATGTGTGTGTGTGTGAGAGAGAGAGAGAGCCAAGGAGAGAAGAAAGAAATCCGGATAACTTTTTCGGATCCTTTTGGCAGGCAGGCAGGCAGGCGCTGGAAGGAGAGAGAGAGAGAGAGAGAGAGAGAGAGAGAGAGAGAGAGAGAGGCGAAGGAGGCCGGGCAAAGTGGGGCAAAGCCAAGCAAGCCCCGCCGCAAACCCTGCTGCTGCCCTCGGGACTCCCATTCCAAGCCGAGACCTGGGCGAGCGAGCTGTGTGGGGCTGTTTTCTTTCCTTGGTTGGGGGCGAGGAGGGAGGGCTCTGCCGTGTTCCTGGGGCTGAACCCGAGGAGGAGGGGGCTGCGGGGATGGAGACTCCACTTGCTGCTGCTGCTTGTGTCCTCGCCGCCTTTCTCTGCCTCGCCCTCCCTCGAAGGAGAAAGGCGGCGAGGGCCCACCGGGGGAGAGGGTGGCTCTTCAGAGCCGGCTAGGAAGAGCCTCTCTCTCTCTCTCCCGTGGGCATGGACTGCCACCAGTGGGAGGGGTCCTCCTTCCTGCCGTCCACTTGGGCATCCTTTCTGAGTGACACCCTCGAAAGGAAGGAAGGAAGGGTGCCCCCCCGCTGCATCTGTCACTTTGGGGAAGCACCTCTTCCACTCTTCCTTCTCCTGCCCAGGTAAGGAAGCCTCGAGGGAGGGGGGAGGCTGCCGTGGGGAGGCTCCAGCCTCACGTGGGTCCCTCTCTCGGTTGAGTTTCCCAGCCCAGGCAGCAGCCAGGCGGCCCCTCTTCCCAGCCCTGTGCCTTCCGAGCCACCGCCGTATCTGGCCGAAGCGTGGCGGGTGCGCCTATAATACCCTCCTGCTGCGTGTGTGGGAAGGGCCTGCTGTGCACGCAAGAAGCAGGACGGGATGGGGACTTCCTGCTTCGCGAAAGCACGCAGCAGGAAGGAGGAAGGCAATGAAGACATTAAGAGAGAGAGCGCGCGCAGGCAAGGAGGATCCCCTTCCCGGGTGCGTGTGGCGGCGAGTTCGTGGGCAGGCAAGAAAGAAGCCCCGCATGGACGGAAGGCTGCAGTAGGAACGTGCGTGCGCACGCTCACATGCACAACAGGTGATCTTTTCAACTTGATTGTTCATATAGTAGTTCGCATGATGAAAAAGTGTGAGCACCCCTGATGTACAGCAAGCATGGGCAAACTTCGGCCCTCCAGGTGTTTTGGACTTCAACTCTATTCTGTTTCCTATAGTATAAAAGTGTGTTGCACGAAAATGCTTTCCCCCACTTGAAGAGATCCCCAGAGGGCATCTAGTCCAACCCGCTTCTGTCACAAAGCAAGGCATAGTCAAAGCACTCCCAACAGCAGGCCCAGATTAAATCTTTCTGGTGCCCTAGGCCACACATTGGAAGCCACGCCCCCGGGCCAATGCTGAGCATGCGAGTCAGAGGCCCTAGGGGTGGGGCTTCCCTCCGCGTCTTCCTCCTTGCGCCGGGCGCCCCTCCTTCCTTGAGTGAAGGAAAGAGGGGCTGGCGCGAGTGAGGAAGAGGCGGAGAGAAGCCGCGTCAGAGGCCCTAGGGGAGCTGGAGTTGACAGAGGGAGCTCATTCGCGCTCTCCCCGGATTCAAACCTGCGACCTATCAGTCTTCAGTCCTGTTGGCACAGGGGTTTAACCCACTGTGCTACTGGGGGCTCTAGGTCAGACCTGGGTAACCTACGGCCCATGGGCCGGATGCGGCCCAGCAGCCGATTCTGTCCGGCCCAGGGAGAAGGGCATCGGGGGTGGGGCCAAGAGGAACCTGCCATCCCATCGCGGGCTGTGGGGCCTGCGTCGGCAGACAGCCCGCCATTCCAGAGAACAATCGGAGGAGCGGCAGCTTTGGAGTGCCTGCCATCCCGGGAGGCGATCCGGGCCTGCAGCGGGAGCAGTCGGTGACCTGCGGCGGCTGATCACCCTGGTGACCCAGAAGACTTGATCGTCTTCTGGGTTGCCAGGACGGTCAGCTGCCTCAGGTCACCGACTGCTCCCGCTGCAGGCCCGGATCGCCTCCCGGGATGGCAGGCACTCCAAAGCCGGGATGGCAGGCACTCCATGGCAGGGCAATCAGCTGGGGAATGGCTGGGGGCGAGAGCGGGCGGAGGCCTGCAGCCTCTGATTGTCTGCTGCTCTGCTGCGGCGGCGGCTGGGTCCGCTTTGTCATCCTCTGGGCTGGGTCCATTGGGCCATTCCATCTTGGGATCCTTCCTCTCTTGAGGATGTCAGCCTCCATCTTGGTTCGCACCTTGTCTTCCTGAATTTCATTTAATTTTATTTTAGTGGTTTTTATTATTATTTTATAATTATAATAATTTTATTATAATAATATAATAATATAATAAATAATATAATGTTATATTATATTATAATTTCAAAATATGATGTCTATATATATATATATATACTATAATATAATAATTATGATATTAATACTAATAATATATGAATATTTCTTGATATATTAATATGTTAATATTAATGACGTGTAATATATAGTAAATATAGTAAATAAATAAATAAATAAATAAATAATGTAGATTAGAATGTAGTTCCGCCTTTAGGTGCGGCCCTCCATAATATTTTTTGGCTCTCGTGTGGCCCCTTGGAAAAATTAATTGCCCACCCCTGCTCTAGATTATATCAAGTTATTGCACAAAAACTTTGCTATTCTGCTTAATAATTCTTTTGTTTCCTTCATTCTGCTATTTTCCCCTTATTAAGCCGTTTTCTTGCTGACTGTATGCTATGTTACTGCAAAGCACTTCTGCACAGAGTGAGACTGCATGACCTCCACAGTCGCTCTCGACTCTACAATTCAATGAATTCTTACAAAAAATGCAGTGTACAGACTTCCTCCCTGGATACGGCGAAACGAAAATTAAAGTGCCGTATTTTGGAAGCGTTCCCTGGGAAGTTCATTTCTTCTTCTTCTTCAAGGATAGGAAAAGAGATTCTACCAAAGCCCTGCTCTCCGTCTCTTTCTTTTCCAACTCTCGGAAAACATACATGACTCATTCACCGTGTGAAATGTTGGCGGGGAAAGGCATCCCAACCTACGAGATGACGGCTGCCCTTTATTTCCAGTGTCACCGGCAGTCAAGAGATGCGCAGCTGGTTAAATAGAAAGGGATGGAAGAAGATGTTCCCCCCGGCGCAAGGAAACAACCGCCCCTCGCTGAACACACACGGCTCTCTTGTGCCCATAGATAACGTGCCGAAATGAAAAGCTGGCTGCGTTTTGTATTTTATTTTTGCAAAGCAAGGCTCCACTTAATTGGACAACCGCTGTGCCGTAATACCTCTCCCGGTTGCACGGAGAGTGCAAATTTATGCTGGCGAGCGCTAACAAAAGCAGCCCAATAAAACAGGTAAATTTATTTCACAAATGGAAGAAGGGGGCTGTTCACAAGGGGGGTAAATCTAATGTGCTCACTAAATCAAAGGAGCTCAATTGAACGTTCCCACTCCACAAGATTGTGGTGTGTTTTTTAATACTTTCCTGCCAGAAACTCCTGAAACCAACGACGTTTCCTCTGCGAAATGTACACTTTGGATTGGCACCAAAGGGAAATCGATCCTGTCATAGAGGTAAACGGCTAGCACAATATGTCAGCAGATGGCATCAGGTTCATGCCTGACATTGAAACACGTATGCAAACAAATATGATCCAACTTTCCCCCTGTTCTCTATTCAAGGTTAGTTCTGAAACATTGGTCCTCACTTTTTGGTCCTCCAAGCAGGGCCGGATTAGCAGCCTGTGCCGCCCAAGGCCGCCCGGTCTAAACGTCGCACCCCGGGGCGGGGCCTCTTGCGGGGCGGGGCCTGACGCACAAGGCGGCGCCGAGTCCTGCCCCTAGGGCGACTCACGCTGCTTCCCCCGCTGCCGCCCAGGCCGCACTGGCGCACCCCTCCCTTCACTAAAGGAAGAAGTGGCACCCGCCCGCGGGTCAGCGGCAGGGAAGCCGCGTGAGTCGCCCTAGGGCGAGACTTCCGGCGGCGCCTTGTGCGTCATGCCGACAGTGGCTCTGCCCCTCCTCCCTTCAGTGAAGGGAGGGGGGGCGGAACCGGGTAGGAGAAGGCGCCGCTGGCAGTCCTGCCCCTAGGGCGACTCACGCGGCTTTCCCCAATGCCGCCCCGCTCGTGTTTGGGGCACGGGCGAGCGGGACGGCTGGGGGATGGTGAGTTGCTGGGAGCAGCTGCTGGGAGTGCCGAAGCTGGGGGAGGGGGAGGAGCCAGGCCAGGCCATGCCCTGCCCCTCCCCCCGGCTTCAGGTCTCCAACAGTTGCTCCAGCCTTTAGGGGGCAGTGCCAAGCGAGCGTTGGCAGAGCCAGCACAATGCGGGCTTGGCACTGCCTCCTCAAGGCTGGAGCAGCTGTGGGAGTGCTGAAGCTGGGGGAGGGTGCGGAGCCAGGTCACACCATGCCCCACCCCTCCCCCCCCCCACCGGCTTCAGCTCTCCCACAGCTGCTCCAGCCTTGAGGGGGCAGTGCCAAGCCAGCGCGGCGGCAGGCCCCCTTGCGTGGCAAGCCGAGTTCCTCATCAGGAATATACATACACCATCACCCACCTTTACTTTGACCTGCCTCCCTCCTCAACTGGGTGACCTCTAGATGTATTTTGAAATCCTGCAATCCCTACACAGTGAAGGATGATGCATTGTTATACTTTTCCTACATGGCAGGGGGTTGGAGTAGGTGGCCCATGTGGTATCTTCCAACTCGAGCACCGGGGATGTGGCGCAGCTGGCTGGGAGTCAGCTGCATAAGATCTCTCTTGACCAGAAGGTCATGAGTTAAGAGGCCTGCCCGGGTTGGGGTGAGCTCTCGACCAATTGTGTAGCTCATTGTCTGTCTAAATATGTTGTATGTCGATGGCATTGAATATTTGCTTGTATATGTGCATTGTAATCCACCCCGAGTCCCCTGCGGGGTGAGAAGGGCGGAATATAAATGATGTAAACCAGGGGTGCTCAGAATGGTGATCGTGATCACCAGGGTGATCTTCGGGCCTCATTCTGGTGATCTTCAGGCCTCTGACTAGGTTTTTTGCTGTTGGTCCTCTTCACGCGCCCCTGCACGCTGCAAAGAAGTCATCCATCGTTGCTCCTCCCCGCTCCCTGCTCGCGCGCCGCCTCCAAAAGCTCCAGAGTCCAAGAGGCAGAATGGGCCCCCTCTTGGATTCCTCCTCCTCCCTCCGTCCTTCTCCAGCCACTCAGAGTCGTAGGAGACCAAAGGGGGCGGGCCTGGATGACGCGATGCATGGCTGTCCCCGCGCGCATGCGCAGAAGCGCCTATTCTGCCTCTCGGACTTCTCGTGAGCTCTTGGAGGCGGCACGCATGCTGGCGGTGTGGAAATAGGAGCAATGACGGAGGAGAAAAAGAAGGAAGCTTTGGGGTCATTTCCTTACCGCATCTCAAAGGTCGGTGTTTTTACTTTGGGGTGGGTGCTTGATTGTTCTGTGGCATGTCTCTTTGTTTATTTTTAATGTTTAAAAATGGCCTTTTAGCTCTGCTTGCTTTGTTCATTGAGAAATATATGTTGGGGAATATGGAAATGTGGGAGAAATGGGGTGGTTGGATGTATTTTTGCATGCCCCTTTGTTTACCTTGCTGAGTATTAAATGGCCTTGCAGTTCAAAAGCCTCTCTTCTTACTTTCTGGCTGATAATATGTGTGGTAATATGGCAGTGTGGGAGAAATGGGGTGGTTGGATGTATTTTTATGCTCTGTTTTATATTGTTGTTATTTAATTGAAATGTTGTTGTTTTATAACTTCATTTTATGTAAACTGCCCCGAGCCTGCTGGAAGGAGCGGTACATAAAAATGAATAATAAATATAAATAAATAAATAAATAAATAAATAAGAAAAATAGTTATACGTTTTACATTTCTGGGCAGGTGATCTTTGGGACTTGGTTTTTTAATCAGTAGCTCCCATGCTGAAAAAGTGTGAGCACCCCTGAGTAAACAAACAAATAAATAAATATTATTCTAGGATTCTATGATGGGGTTTGTAGTCCAAATTGTTGCAGGAGTTGGGCTGCACCGCAAGCTGTGTGTAGACTTGTATCAAGGAACATGTGCAGGAAGCTACTCTATATGAGAAAGGTCATTCATACCCAGCAGATGGAGGCATTATCTGTTTGTGCGACTCCTGAAGTCGGCCCAGTGATGAAACTTTGCACAGAGATCTCCTAAAATACCACACCATGGCCATGGCATTGAACCAGTGATGCAAGTGCTGCCTGGTTCGATGCAGGAGCCCTGCCTTGAAAGCATCCCTCTTTCCCAATCCCTTCCGGATCACCACTAATTTTATTACCAGACGTCTGCAGAATAAGGCTGTAATGGCTTTGAAAAGGGCACAGGTCTGGGAGATGTTACAGAATCTCCCGTTCCAAAGAGCATGTTCTTGTCTTCCGACCGAAGAGAAACAATTCTCCCCAAAGGGTCGTGGAGGGGGACGGGAGAGCGCCGAGTTGATTCCTCTCCTATCAAAACCTTTCATGTCGGTGATGAAGTGTCAGCTGCTGCTGGCGGCCACTCCGGGTTCAATAACAGCGGACAGGCCTTCGACAAATTGAGGCTTAAAGAGATGAACCCGTTCAAGTAATACAAGTTCTGTCACCTGGCCGTGATATACGACAGGAGCGTGCACCGAGGAGCTAATCTCAGGCAGAGAAGGTCTCTCTCGTCGGCAAGAGTCAAGGGCCCCCGGCTTTAAACACTTGTTTCTGGCTCAAGTGTGGAGTAGTTCCATGAGGGGCTCACTTGGGATCTTAACGTATGTGTGTGCGCACGTGTGTGGAATAGTGTCACGTAGTCCTGTGGTATTGCAAATCACTATATTCCATTATTCATTACTTATCACATGTCAACTGAATTTGCTGGTTTCCCCATTACTAACTTGTTGGGTTACCTGCCCCACACTATCCTTTAAAACCTTCCTGTACATACATTCTACTTCTGTTCGCATCCAGTGTTATTCATTTTAAATTTTTTTAATATTTCACATTTGGCCCAGCCAGAATGGTTTTAAACTGTCTGTTATTGTTTACTAGCTTGGGGACCCGGCGGTACCCGGGTTATTTGAGGATGGCATTGTGTGCCATAGTTCATCATTGGTGTGGGCCACAGTGCTCTGAGGAAGTGAATTAAAGTACTGCAAGTGCCATCATCCATGGTCCATCCTTCCTCAAACTGCACCAGGATGTAGGGTGCATCTTGGGGGGGTCTGTGTGCCAAGTTTGGTTTTGTTCTGTTATTGTTGGGGGCCTAGTCAGGAAAATCAAGTTGAGGAAGCCTAACAATATCCCATGAGCTGAGGCCTAGTCAGGAAAATCAAGTTAAGGAAGCCTTGTTGTCAATTTTGGGCCTGGTCTGTGATTTATAGGGGCTGCAGTGTTGTTTGGGAAGTGAATGAGGTGAAGGTACTGCAAATCCCACCATTCGTGGCCCATCCTGCCCTAAACCACACCAGGTTGTGAAATGGGGCATTGGTCCCTTGTATGCCATGTTTGGTCCTGATCCGTCATTGCTGTGGGCCGCAGTGGCTGACTGCCTGAGGCCTTTTTGCTTTCCCTCTGAGTCACCTTAGAAGTGCATTGGGTGAAGGTACTGAACATTCCATTTCCAACAGAAAAAACTGTCAACCGGATAATTTTTATTTATTTATTTATTTGTTTGTCACGTTTCTATACCGCCCCTCTCAGCCCGAAGGCGACTCGGGACGGTTTACACAGGCAGTCTCTGCCCTCAATACAACACTGCAACAAGTCAACTGAGGCTGGAGTTGATAACTTCAACTCCAGCCTCAGGCCCTTTCCTTTCCTCTCTGTGCTGTGTTGGAATGTTGGGAGGCTGGCCAGTCACAGCCATTTATGCAAATGATCCTGGAGTGGCAGCCAATCGAAACGCTGGCACATATTCGCTCGGTCGCTCGGCCCACCCACAAACACTGACTTTTATTATATGTAATAGATAGATATTGGTTGTATATTGGTTGTATTGTTGTATTATTTGCTGTTTGTTGTTTATTATGTGTCATTGGGCTTGGCCTCATGTAAGCCGCCCCGAGTCCCTTTGGGGAGATGGTGGCGGGGTATAAATAAAGTATTATTATCTGTTGTAGCTCAGCAATAGAGAAAACAACGAGCGGGCTAATAGTAAACCCAGCACAAACAAAGGTGGAAAGACACACAATATATATACCAGGCTAGAAGAAGAATATGTTCTGGCTGTGGAAGATAATAATAAACACCATACATACGGTTTTAAGGTCATAGAATTGTGTAATATATCAATATAAACTGGGATAAGTCCAAAGAGACTCAATGTAAAGTCCGTATAAATAGTCCAAGTACGGTAGTCTATATGGTCCAAGATGGATAATGTCCCGGTAACAATATCAAGGAAAGTCCACAGTAGAGTGCACCAGTTAGTGCCAATATTCTTGGTCGCAGAGGCAGGTACTCCGAAAGGGAAAATTCCAAGGACGCAGGAGAACGCGGCGTGGGCATCTCCAAGGGTAAATCCAATCCAACACAAAAGCCGACGGCATGCAAATGCTCAGAGTAGCGGCCAAACAAAACCGTGTCACAGAATCGCTTTTTCAATGCTCAAATATATCATCGTAGCGTCCACAATATCATCCAGAGGAATGATCCAGACATAACCCCACTCGCCATGGAGTAGTGTGACCCTTTCGGAGTACCTGCCTCCACGACCAGGACTACTGGCACTAACTGGTGCACTCTACTGTGGAGTTTCCTTGATATTATTACCAGGACATTATTCATCTTGGACAATATAGACTACCGTACTTGGACTATTTATTTGGACTTTACATTGAGTTTCTTTGGACTTATCCCGGTTTATATTGATATATTACACAATTTTACGACATTAAAACCATATGTATGGTCTTCATTATTTTCCTCCACAGCCAGAACATATTCTTCTTCTAGCCTGGTATATATATTGGGTGTCTTTCCACCTTTGTTTGTAGCTCAGCAATAGTCACAGCAGCTAGGAGCTGGGGATCAGGCCCGGATTACCCATAAGGCCAACCTAGGCCATGGCCTAGGGCAGTGTTTCCCAACCTTTTTTGAGCCACGGCACACTTTTAACATTAAAAATCCGGGGCACACCACCAACCAAAATGACACAAAATGACACTCTTAACACAGTAAAGAACGGCTGGGGATGGTGGCCTGCTGGGAGCAGCTGCTGGGAGTGCCGAAGCCAGGGAGGGGCAGAGCCAGGCTGTGCCATGCCCCGCCCCTCACCCCCGCTTCACCTTTCCCAGCAGCTGCTCCAGCCTTGAGGGGCAGTGCCAAGCTAGCGGTCCCAGAGCCAGCACAATGCTGGCTTGGCACTGCCCCCTCAAGGCTGGAGCAGCTGCTGGGAGTGCTGAAGCCGAGGGAGAGGGCAGAACCAGGCCGCGCCATGCCACACCCCCTCCCCCAGCTTCAGCTCTCCTACAGAGGAGGAGCATGAGCGGTGGACAGGCTTCAGTGGGCGGGGCTCCTCTTCCACACGGCTTTAGCGAGCGAGGGGCGAGAGTCATGGCGGATTGGAGGCTGGCTGGAGAAACAGCCGAAGGAGGCGGCGCCCCGGTCCCTTCTTCTTTTTCTTCGCCACTGCCCGGCCCTTCCTCCTCCCCCAAGCAGCAGGAGTTTGGCAGGAGGGGGGAGGAAGGGGGGGCAGAGAACTTTTCTCGCGGCACAGCAGGAGGTCTGTCACGGCACACTAGTGTGCCACGGCACACTGGTTGAGAAAGACTGGCCTAGGGGCACAAGCCAAAGGGGGGGGGGCGCAGATCATGGACCAAAAAATAAAAATAAAAATAAAAATGTTGAAACAAATAAAAATGCTGTGGCCGGCCCCTGGGGTCTCCCCCAACTCTCGGAGCTTGCGAATGCCAAGGAGGAGTTGGGTGTGTTGGTTGTGGAGAGGGTGCTTGGCTCTGTCCCCAGGTCCACTCCCGAGGACCTGGCCCTCTTCTCCCTCTTCTCCCTCCCTCCCTCCCGGACATGGCCTCCTTTGCGGAGGGAGGGAGCGAATGGCATGCTGGCCTGGCTGGCCCCCTCCCTCCATCTTTTCTGGGGAGGCTGTCCCCGGGGCCCTTGGCTGCTCCCTTGGCTGGGAAGGAGAAGGGGGCCAGGTGGGGGGCTCTGCTTCTTGGGAGGGAGGGAAGGAGGGAGAGCTTCCTGACTGTGTTTGTGTGTGTGAGAGAGAGCGCTTTTGTTCACCAGGGGAACTCTCTGCGTTTGTGCAAATAATGACCCTTATGAGTGGGTGTGTCTGAATGGGTTGCGCGGGGTGGGGGCAGTCCCGGGGGAGGGTCTTTCTTGCCAGAGTCTCCTACATCCAGGGCTGGTGAGTTGCTCATGTCAGCCAGTTTTTCCTCGTGGCTTCTATCATCAAAACATGGGTGGGGAGAGCGGGAGTGGGGGAGAGCGGGAGGGAGGGAGAGAGGGAGGGAGGGGCCCCCCTTCGCTCTCGTTTGGCAACAGACCCGCCCCCTCGGGGAGCCTCCGCCCTTCAGGGCACATCTTCGGGGCAGCCCAGGACATTTGCAACCATCAGGCAGGCAGGGAGGGAGCGAGGGAGGAGGCTCCTCCAGAAGAATTGGGCCGAGCGAGAGTCGGGGTCAAGGCTCAAGGTCCGCGTGGGGGGAGGGGGGAGGACACGTTCTCCTCTGGGGGGGGGGGGCTGGCTGTGGGCATGGCCTGCTCCTTGCCCTGCCAGGCCCGCACACTGGCCAGGCACGGACGGACGGACACAGGGATGGAGGACACCCACCCGCCCGCTCGCTTCGCCTCGGCTCTCCTGTCCCGGCCCGGCCCCTGGCTCTCGGCTGCCCAGGACACTCCTCCTTGCACCTGCCGGAGCCTCCTGGTGGCCTTGGCCTTCCTGCTCTGCTGCCCAGAGGGTAAGGAGGGGGCCCGGCCCTTTCCCAGGGGGGCGTGCGGTAGAGGTTGGCTTAAAGGGGGCGTAATTCCAAAGTGTGGCCTAGGGTGCAAAAAGGTGTTAATCCGGGCCTGCTGGGGATGATGGGTTCACTGATGACTTAAGAGTCCAATGGGATAGTGGGCTTCCCTGGAATTCATTCAGACACAGGTCAGGAAAGTACAGGTCAGGAAAGTGAAACCATTTCAGATAGAGATGCAGGCCCAGATGAAGAGCCTGAGAATGTAATTGTCTCTGAAACTTAAGGCCAGTTAGAATCCTCCTCCCTAGATAAGGACTCCAGTGGAGACAAATTAATGAGGGACCTTCATAGGGAAGTACCTGTTTGTTCTGACCTAAGCAAAAAAGCAGGCTTGCAAATTAGAGAAGATAGCCAGCTTGGTAGAGCAACACTGCAACACGAGAAGCAGAAATTCCAGAGCAGTCGGAATGCTTTCATGCCTCTGCATTAGGAGCTAAGGTTTCCCCTTTGACTTCAGTCCAGGCAATGTGGCATTTAAGTTAACAGCTAGGCCTGGCTCTCACGTTCAAGTCTTGGTTTTGGATTTAAGGATTTCATGATCTTGTTTTGTGTTTCTGCTCAAGTTTGGCTCACGGTTTTGGATTTAAGCCTTCCATGTCCTTGCCTTGCATTCTTGCCCAAATTCAAGCCCATGGAGAAGTTATTTTTCAGGCCACCATTCCCATAATCCCCCAGCCATGCACTCAGCACTCTGGTACAGTAACTGCCACACTAAAAATACTCAAAATACTTTGTCAAAATTCTGCAAGTCAATGTTGTCACCTCTTTGACCTGTGAACGCTTTCACTCAAACTGTTTTGGAGCTTGGAAGAGTCTATTTGGGGGGGGGGGGGATAACACTTCCAACAATCCCCTAGGCATGTTATCCAGGGGGTTCTGGGAATTGTAGTCCATGACATAACATTTTCCCAAGCTCTGGGAAAACAGTCCAGACAAGTTGAGTGGGCATCAAAAGGGGTTTTGCAGCTTTGGTGCCGTAATGCAGTGTTTCCTAACCAGTGCGCCGTGTCACACTATTGTGCCATGAGAAATCATAAGGTGTGCCATGGGAAATTAGATTATAATCTATCTGATGTCATGTATAAAGTTTGCTACTCTGCCTGCGGAACCTCAGCGCGCAGGTCCCTGTTTCTGGGAGGGCAGCGCAGTAGCGCGGACCTGTTTGGGCCCGTTCCCTTCCGTTCCGCTCCAGCAGCGCTATGCGAGGTGTGAGTCAGAGAGCAGCAGAGCCTGAGCGCTGAAGGCAGGCAGGCAAGCAGCCGGAGGGGCAGGTAGGTAGGCAGACAGGCAGGGAGTCAGCCAGCTAATGGGGGAAAGGAGGGAAGGGAACTCGTGGGAGAAATATGGGCCCCCCAAAGGCCATCCAGCCTGACCCCCTTCAGCCAAGCAGGAAGGCACCACCCAAGCCCTCCCAACAGATGGGCATGGAGACTCTGGCTATACATTAAGGCAGGCAGCATCTTTATTAAGGGCTTGGAAGAAGGTTTAGACTAGATATGGTCAAACTTGAGCCTTCCTCCAGGTGTTTTGGACTTCAACTAATATTGCGATATAATTGTTATAATACAATGTGGTATGTAATTGTTGTACTGTGACAATGACATAGTATGTTGTATTTGACATTATAGTATAATATTGTATGGTATACGTATATTGTTTATACATATAATCTTGATAATGTATTGTAATGTAATGTACTATAATAATAATAATATATTATATAACAATATATTTTGAGTTCATCGAAACAGGCCCAGGTTTCACACTAAGTGAGTGTATAAATACATTTAGAAACATATTAACTATATGTATTACTGTGTTAGAGTGTCATTTTGTGTCATTTTGGTTGGTGGTGTGCCCCAGGATTTTGTAAATGTAAAAAATGTGCCGCGGCTCAAGAAAGGTTGAAAAACAGTGCCGTAACGGACAAAGGCACCAAAGTCAAATTTGGCAAAGGAAAAGACAATGAAATGAGCTGCTCTTTGTTCTCTTGAAAAGGGAGGGGAAAAAATCAGAGAGTAACTGAATGCCAGCTCAGCATCTTGTTAATAACTCTCTCTCTGAGAAAGTTGCAATTAGTTGTGAGGCTTGGCAGGGAAAACACTCCAACGGTGGAGATGTTTCAAGGTCATATCTAATGACCCTCGGAGGGAACTGGCGATTCCCAAGAGTTTTTCGCAGGACGAAGCCGGATGCGGATGGCCAGGGCACTATGTCATCTTTAATTGACACATCGGTCCTCCCCCTCTTTTGACATTTGCTTCCCTTTCAGGCATAAGGTTAGGCGCTAAACACAAACTCCATCCAACCCATATGACTGGTCGGCCTCTTATCACCAAACCTTTCCACCTGCATGTTTTGGCTGCCGTAAATGAGAGCAACACCTTCAGTCTTTAGAAAAGGAAGAGTTCTGTATGGAAAGACAAATAACCCAAATAAACAATGCAGTGGTTCTCAACCTAACTAATGGCGTGACCCCTAAATACAGTTCCTCATGTTGTGGTGACCCCAAACCATAAAATTATTTTTGTTGCTACTTTTACTACTGTTATGAATTCTAATGTAAATGTCGGATATGCAGGATGTATTTTTATTGTTACAAATTGAACATACATAAAATTGCACTGTGTACTGTCATTTGTATGTCTTCCGACAGGGACTGTCTATCGAATGTGTAATGTAATCCACACTGAGTCCCCTTCGGGGTGAGAAGAGCGGAATATAAATAAACAGTTGTTGTTGTTGTTGTTATTATTATTATACTTAAAGCATAGTGTTTAAAATTTTTATTTTAGGTGTTTTAAAAAAATATATTTTATTTTACTTTATTTTGTGTTTTATATTATTATTTTCACCCTCCCCCTTCTTGTGTCTAAGTCTTGCTCTGTTTAAATCAATTCTATAAAAATATTTATTTTAAATAAGTAATTTTATTTTGTTTAAATAAATAATGTTATTTATTATTTTATAAAGAACTAGCTGTACCCGGCACGCGTTGCTGTGCCCTATTTAGGAGATGCGAGAAAGTCTGAGTATGTAAGGGTTGGAATTGTTAGTTATGGTCTTGGTGGGGTCATGGCTGTGTCGTTGTGGGTTGTTCTGGTGGGTGGGATGTTGAAGTCCTGGGGAGTTGTTGGTGTGTGGTGTTGCTGGCGTTCTGCATAGCTTGTGGCTATACAATGTTTTTTGTCTTTCCGTCTGCTGTGTTGATGCTTGTGTGGGTGGGGTACTTTGGAAGTGAGTGGAGGTACTTGAAATCCCATCATCCATGGTGTGCCCTCCTCTAAACTGCAGTTGGATGGAGTGTGGGTCATGGGGGCACTGTGTGCCAAGTTGGGTCTTTATTGGTCTTGGTTCTGGGACACAGTGGTCTGTGGGGAATGAAGGGTTTGAAAGTACTACAAATCCCATAATCCATGGAGGTACATCAAATCCCATCATCCACGGTCCACCCTCCTCCAAACTGCAGTAGAATGTAGCGTGGGTCATAGGGGCTCTGTGTGCCAAGGTAGGTTACTGTAAATTCAGGCCATACACAATGTCCCATGAGCTGAGGCCTAGTCAGGAAAATCAAGTTAATGAAGCCTTACTTTCAATTCAGGCCATACACAATGTCCCATGAGCTGAGGCCTAGTCGGGAAAATCAAGTTAATGAAGCCTTACTGTCAATTCAGAGCGTAAACAGCATCCCATTAAGTGAGGCCTAGTCAGGGAAATCAAGTTAATGAAGCCTTACTGTCAATTTTGGGTGTGGTCTGTGATTTGTAGGGGTTTAAATTTTCTGTGGGAAGTGAATTGGGTCTTTGTGTTGGCGACTGTCTCAGGCTTTTGCCTTATCCTCCTCTGACAGTTTATTATGGGTCGGAATGTTCATGTTGGCTGGCCAATAGAGGCGTTATGCAAATACTCCCTCATTGGCAGCCAGTCATGTTGTCAGAATGTAGAGGCCGGGAGATTCGTTGGCAGCTGCGGAGGACGCTGGGAAATGTAGGTTTTTTGTATCGTTGTTTTGGGGGCCTTCTAGGTTTTTTGGGGGGAAGTTTCTTTGCTAAAAACCTACCTTGCCTGAGGCCTATTTTTGTTGCCAAGTTTGGTGTGTCTGCCTTGTAAGGTTTCTCTGCCTAGGACGGTCGTTCCATGACGGGACCTCCTTTATATAATAGATATAATATAATATAATAATGTTATATTAGATTATAATGTAATATAATACAATATATTATAATGTCAATATATTGTATTATGTTATAGTATGATAATTGTAATGTAATAATAATATTAATAGTATGATTACGGTATCGTGTGTTGTATATGCATTTGGTATTGGTGTTGTTGTAATGTAACACATTATAATACTGCCAATGATAATGTGATATAATAATTATATCGTGATATTATAATTTTTACATTTGTATTACATGCAATATTGCTAATCAATATTGTGATATGTTGTAGTGCAATATGATGTGTAGTGCTGATGTTGTGCTATGGCAGTAATGTTATTAGTTGTTTTTCAGTTTGCTGTAAGCCGCTCCGGCAATATTGTTATATGTACATTTTAAGCCACTCTGGCAATATTGTTGTTTGCTGTAAGCCGCTCTGAGTCCCCTTCGGGGTTGAGAAGGGTGGCATATTAAAATAGTAAATAAATAAATAGTGATTCATCACAAAAACAATATGCTTGGGGGAGTATGGACAACGGACGATGGGATTTGCAGTACCTTCAACTGATTCATCTCTGACTTCCACATACCACTGAGACCCCCACAAATTATAAACCTGGACCAAACTTGGAACAGAGAACCCCCATGACCAACAGAAAATACAGGCGGGGTTTGGGAGGAATTGACAGTGATTTGGGGGAGACACAGTTCACCTACATCAGAGAGCACTATGAACCCAAACAACTATGGATCTGGACCAAACTTGGCAGGAATACTCAGTATGCCCAAATTTGAACACTAGTGGAGTTTGGGAAAAATAGACCCTGACATTTGGGAGGTGCAGTTGCTGTTCCCAAGCAACAGACAGTGAAGACTGCGATTCCCTTTGGAAATGACCTTCGGATGATAGGAAGGTTACTCGTGAAGCCAGATTATCTCTCTTGGATGGAGGTATTGAAAGATAGATTAATTAGGCTTTCTGAAAAACTCAGTGAGAGGGCACATGAGAATGTCTTGAAGCCCAGGTGCGTCCGGCATGACATCATGGCTTCTTCGTCGGATTTGAGCTTAAATTAAGTGATGTTTACTTGGTGTTTTCAGTGGAGACAACATTGCTACAAGAAGGTGATCCTGTTTGGTTCTCAAGTTCCTGTGTATGCCTAAATTTTGGCTCTCTTGATTCATGAACCTTGCTATTTTTGGACTGTTATTATTTTGCATATGGACTGCTTCTAATTTGTATTTTCTTCTCTGCTGCCTTTTTTGTGTGGGAGGGGGGGGGAATGCCTTTTCCCCTTTGTACATGCTTTTCTCAAAAATTAATTATTACTACTGGACTCTGGTGTTGTGTTGAGTGAAAAGGTCAACAAAAAAGCACTATCAAAGCTCCCCTAACAGATGGCCATCCAGCCCCTGTATAAAACACTCCAGGGAAGGAGCTTCCACTGGACTCCGAAGCAGAGGGTTCCACTGTTGAACAGCTCTTCTTATGCTCAAGAAGTTCTTTCTAATGTTTTGCTCTTGGAAACCATTTATCCATCTTTTTGGTTGTCCAGAGCAGTGGCTCAAAAAAGGTTGGGAAAAACCTTTTTTGAGCCGCGGCACACTTTTAACATTAAAAAAATCTGGGGGTACACCACCAACCAAAATGACACTCTAACACAGTAAAGAACGGCTGGGGAATGGTGGCCTGCTGGGAGCAGCTGCTGGGAGCGCCCGAAGCCGGAGGAGGGAGGAGCCATGCCCTGCCCCCTCCCCCCGGCTTCAGCTCTCCCACAGCTTCTCCAGCCTTGAGGGGGCAATGCCAAGCCAGCGGTGGCAGAGTCAGCACAATGCTGGCTTGGCACTGTCCCCTCAAGGCTGGAGAAGCTGTGGGAGAGCCAAAACCAAGGAGAGGGGGCAGAGTCAGGCTGTGCCATGCCCCTCCCCCTCCCCTCGGCTTCAGCTCTCCCACAGCTTCTCCAGCCTTGAGGAAGCAATGCCAAACCAGCGGTGGCAGAGCCAGCACAATGCTGGCTTGGCACTGTCCCCTCAAGGCTGGAGAAGCTGTGGGGAGCCGAAGCTGGGGGAGGAGCCAGGCCACGCCATGACCCGCCCCCTCCCCCGGCTTCAGCTCTCCCACAGCTTCTCCAGCCTTGAGGGGGCAATGCCAAGCCAGCGGTGGCAGAGCCAGCACAATGCTGGCTTGGCACTGTCCCCTCAAGGCTGGAGAAGCTGTGGGAGAGTGAAATCTGGGGAGGGGGCGGAGTCAGGCTGTGCCATGCCCCGCCCCCTCCCCCTGGCTTCAGCTCTCCCACAGCCACTCCAGCCTTGAGGGGGCAATGCCAAACCAGCGGTGGCAGAGCCAGCACAATGCTGGTTTGGCACTGTCCCCTCAAGGCTGGAGAAGCTGGGGGAGAGCTGAAGCTGGGGGGTGGGGGCGGAGCCAGGCCGTGCCATGCCCCGCCCCTCCCCCCGGCTTCAGCTCTCCCACAGCTGAAGCTGATGCCGTGCGGAGGAGGAGGCGCATGAGCGGTGGACGGGCTTCAGTGGGAGGGGCTCCTCCTCCGCGCGGCTTCAGCGAGCGAGGGGCGGGAGTCATGGTGGATTGGAGGCTGGCTGGGGAAACGTCCGAAAGAGGCAGCACCCCGGCCCCTTCTTCTTTTTCTTCGCCGCCGCCCGGCCCTTCCTTCCCCCCCCCAAGCAGCAGGAGTTCGGCAAGAGGAGGGGGTTAGGAAGGGGGCAGAGAGCTTTTTCTCGCGGCACAGCAGGAGGTCCGTCACGGCACACTACTGTGGTTGGGAAACACTGGTCCAGAGTATCTGCATAACTCTCCTCCAGCACTGAGGCAGCCTCTTAACCATCTTTTTTGATGTGCAAGGTAACAAAATATGCACACTTAATAAAGTCCCTGAAATATTCCTCTATATATATATATATATATATATATATATATATATACACACACATAAAATATATATAATTCATATAGTACTATTAAGGCATAGAGTTCTTCAGATGACTTCATTCTGCAGGCAAATGGGTGCTTTCATCCCCAATTCAGAGCAGGGAAGTGAAGTAAAGATGGAAGGACTCACTCACAGCTCTGGAATTTGAACCCAGGTCTTCTGGGTCACTCCGTGGGAAGCGCTCTTCTCACAATTAAGTAGCGACGTTTGCCAATTGAATTACAGGTGCCCCCTTTTTTTGCCCGGCAGGTTCTGCCCCTTCCCCTCTCACAACAGCCAGGCGAGGCTGTTTAAGAAGCACAATATGAAAAATAATTGGAATTTATTCCGAGGGGAAGGCAAATCCTGACCTCACTTCAACATAAACCTGCACTTTATCAGACAAGGGCGAAATTAAAGAGAGGGAGCATTTGAACTTGCCGACCTTTCGCGGCTAAACTCGGCTCCGAAATGCCGAATGGTGCGGAGGCCGCAGGTGTTTTTCTTCTCCTTCCTAAATGTCCCCTAGACGTTCCCAACAAAGAGATATTTGTGCATAGTTTATAGGCTAGGAAACGAAGGAGAGGTTTGCAAGCGTTGCAGAAATCCACCTGCAATCATCTTCCAGGTGTTTTGGACTCCAACTCCCACAATTCCTAACAGTCTCGGGCCTATTCTTGTGTGTGACCCTTTGCCAGACAATTTCCAATCTTTCTGGGATGCTGGTGGCAAATTCTCCGAGCCTCCCTTTATGTAAATGCTGTGACGTGGCAAAGAAGTTGCCTTCTCAATTGAGCCATGTCCTTTTGCTTTTCGTGTTTTTGGCAGGCCCGGATTACCCATAAGGCCATGGCCTAGGGGTGCAAGCCAAGGGCGGCGCAATTCACATGGATTCCAACCCCCCCCCCCTCTCTCTCTCTCTCTCTCTCGGGGAAGGGTGGGAGAGTGCTGCAAGGGGGCGGGAGAGGAGGGAATGGCGCCCTCCCCTCACCATGGCCCCCGCCCCCTTGTCAAGGAAGGAGGGCGCAAGGTGCGCCGTGAAGAGGAGGAAGGAAGCCCTGACCCCAGGGTCGATGCCGGCACCGGGGGCGGGGCTTCCCTTCCTTCCTCCTCGCGTGCGCCCTCCTTCCTTGACTCAAGAAAGGACGGCGCGCTGCGAAGAGGAGGAGGTGGAGGGAAGCCCCGCCTCCTCCTAATGCGCGCCCTCCTTCCTGGCTTGGCTCGTAGTTGGGGCCAGCCCTCTCTTCACCTGGGCAGCCTACATAAGGCTGCCTGAGGCCTAGCAGCAGGCACTGGGCCTGCGGGCTGGCTTCATGCAGCAGTGGCTCACTTGGCGGAGCATCCAGGCTGTTGCCATTGCCTCTGTGGGCTGGAATTGGTGGCTGCCTGTCACCCGCGTAAGCTGTTGCCGTTGCCCCTGTGGACGGGGTGTAGTTTATTGAGGGCAGGTTATTAGGGTTGGTGGAAAAAGGAGTGGGGGGGTCCCCTCACCCCTTTTTTGTGGTTTGTGGCATGGCCCCTGGATCGGGGTGGTGTATCACCCCTTGTTGGAAGGGGGGATAACGCCCGGCCCCCTGGGGGGCCGAGCTTACGGGAACCGGCAGTGTGCTGGTGGCACCCAGGGATGTAAGTATCTTCGGACACCAGCGTGCTGTCCGACCCCTGACCCAGGACCCATGCATGGCCAGGCCCGGATCAGGCCCTTTTGGCGCCCTAGGCCAAAGACTCTGAGTCTGCCCCCGCCCCCGGCTCCGCCCTGCCCCCGGCTCCACCCCCTGTGAGAAGCAGGGAAACACAGGCTGCGGGGGCGCGAGCCAAGGGAGGGAGGGAGGGAGGAGCGCGTGCGAGAGAGGGAGGCAGGGAAACACAAACACACAGAGAGACTGAGGTGCGCGAGCCAGACAAGGGAGGCAGGGAAACAGACTGGGCGCGCGAGGAGGTGGGGGCGGAGCCGGGGGTGGGGCGGAGCCGAGGGAGGGAGGGAGGGAGGGAGGAGCGCGTGTGTGAGAGAGAGTCAGGAAACACAAACATACAGAGAGACTGAGGCGCGCGAGCCGGACAAGGGAGGCAAGGAAACAGACTGGGTGCGTGAGGAGGCAGGGACGGAGCTGGGGTGGGGCGGAGCCGAGGGCGGGGGCAGAGCCGAGGAGAGCAGAGCTAGGGGGGCGGCCGTGGATGGCGCTTACGCCACCACACGCACGCACCCTTTTTAATTAAAATTTTTTTAAACTTCTTTTGGGGGGTCCGGACCTGCTGCCCCCCAAAAGGTGCCACCCTAGGCCATGGCCTAGGGTGGCTTTATAGGTAATCCGGGTCTGTGCATGGCTGCCAACCCTTGTTCTTGTTATCAATAAATGAATTGTGGCCATATTTACTCCAACTACTTGTGCCGGTGTCTTCTTGGTAACATGGGGGGAGGTGTATCACCCATACACACGCAAAGTATTGTGAAATACAAAAGAGGAGGAGGAGGAGAAGGTTAAGAGAAAGAGGAAGATGAAGAGGAGGAGGAAAAAGAAGCGGAGTAGTAGTATTTTTTTTCTTGCCTGATCCCATTTTTGAGAGCCGGCAGATTCTGACAGCTCAATAACCCATTATGAAACAGCAACTTGAGCCCCGACGCCGCATATGCATGACAAACACACTTCCATCACAATAAATTAGCAATTCCCAGGCTTAACAACTCCTCCCGGACTAATTGCCAGAGATTATTGTATATTATGAGAGTGCAATGATACTAATGCCTAAATATGCTTCAGTGATTATGGTGCTATCTTCAATAACCAAGCTGTTTAAATGTCAGAGCGGAGAAGGCTCTTTAGCGGGAGATGAAATGTTATTTTCAAAATGGGCCAGAAGAAACTAATCAACCTTTGCGGGAATGTTGCTCTGAAACGATGTGTTGTTATTTTTGGTTACCAGCGGATAAACACACAGGCACACAAAGGGAGCATTGGTTACACCCCTTGTAGGCATTTAATGTTGCGAATCTGAGCATGGAGACAACCTGAAAACGATCTCCCGCATGAAAGCCAGCCTTTTGGGAGCCACATTCAGGATGTGGGCTGTCGCTGTTTGCACCTCAACCCTGTTTGCGTGCAAATAGAATTGTGGGTTGTGTAAATAGGATTGTGACATTTTTAACCTCAGAAGGATCTACACATAGGAAAGGAGCCAAACTCTATTCCAGAGCTTGGAACCTGTTTTGGGTGACCAGCATCCTCCCCAAAGATGTTGGTTGGAAGCTTCCCGAAGACAATGATGATTCTGGACCCTGTTTTAATATCAGAACACATACTTTTCCACCAGGTCAGCACCATACTAGATGGATGTGACCTAAATAGGAAGGTTATCTAAAGCAGTGATTTTCAACACTAGGAACACTAGTGTGCCGTGAGAGATCATCAGGTGTGCCGTGGGAAATGATTTTTGAACTTCATTCATATATAAACTATAAGGCGCATCTGTCCCTTTAAGAAATGGAACCATAGCACTCTCGCGTCACCTAAGAAGTGTCAGTGTCAGAAAGATTTGAATTTCAAAAGGGGGATTGTCAGTGTGTGATTTTCAAATGTTTCTGCAATTCAACCATTGTATAAGATGCTGTGTTGTGTAACCAGGCATTTATAGAGTTAAAACAGCACAAGTGGTGTCCAGCACTGTTTTGACCTTCAGCTGTGTAAACATACTGATAAGGGAGACGCTGAGCTGTTTGAGTCAGTCGCCATGCTGATTCTGCTGTGAGGTGCAGACTGCTGAATTGCTTTGTGTGAGAATGCTTTACTTTGCTCACTTAATAAATAAAAGAACTTTCTAAGTTCAGACCTGGCTTTGCTTCATCACTGGCGCGCGGACAAAAAGTTGACGCGAGAGTGCTATGGTCGCGCCATCTTGGATTAGCTCAGACGCGGCTAAGTAAACAAAGTTAGAGTTAGTGCTGCAGCTGCGTGTCAAGTGACAGTGGCAATTTGGGATCACAGCAAGACAAGCGAGTGACAGTGATGGAGAAGTTTTTGCGAAGGGAAAATGCAAATGCCAAACAGGGCCCTGGACAAAATTATGACACAGATGAAGGCCCTAATATGAGTGGTGGACAAAAGAAAAAAGAAAAGACGGTGAGCTCGAGGCAATACAGCGAAAGTTATCTTTCATTTGGATTCACTTTCACCGAGGATGCGACGGCACCGACTCCGCTGTGCTTGGTGTGTGGTGAGAAGCTGTCCAATAGCGCCATGGTGCCAAGCAAGCTTAAACGCCATCTCCAAATGAAACACCCGTCCGTTCAAAACAAGCCGGCGGACTATTTTGTACGCTTATGCACAAACAATGAGAGACAGGCAAATTCTTTGAGAAAAACCACAAAGGTAAATGAGAGAGCCCTCAAAGCTAGCTACCTTGTCGCTGATCTCGTAGCTAAATTCAAAAAGTCCCACACTGTGGCAGAAACATTAATACTGTCAGCTTGTAAAGCCATTGTAAATGAGATGTTCGGCCCTGACGCGGCCAAAGAGATAGCTAAAGTGCCTCTCTCAGATAACACAATTGCCCGTCGTATTGATGACATGTCTGTGGATATCGAAACTGTTGTTTTAGAAAAGATGCACATCAGTAAGAAATTTGAGTGTATAAATACATTTAAAAAAATATTGGCTATATGTATTACTGTGTTAGAGTGTCATTTTGGTTGGTGGTGTGCCCCGGGATTATGTAAATGTAAAAAATGTGCCGCGGCTCAAAAAAGGTTGGGAAACACTGACCTAAAGTATTAGAGTATGGCAGCCTACAGGTTGGTCCTCCACCCGTCGGCCCTTTGTGATGGACAAGATGATCCTCCATATTTTAAAGTAGCCACTCCCTGTCATGAGTTGCTGTGGCCCAATCTGTGTATATGTGTTTTGTGTGCATATATGTGTGTATATGCGTGTGTATATATTTCTGTATATGTGTTTGCGTATATATATATATGGGTTTTGTGCATGCGTTGTAATGTATTTTTTATTTTCTGGCTTTTAAAAGTCTTTTCTGCTGTGTTTTTCAGTGTTTTTATGAGTGATGGTCACTCGTTGGCCTGATAGGTGTATCGTGTCCAAATCTGGTGTCAATTTGTCCAGTGGTTTTTGAGTCATGAACATTATATTTTTATTTATAAGTTGAAATCCTGGATTTGGAGAAGGATCCTAACGTTCTGCACAGCTCGAAGCTTCACATCTCCATCTACTAGCTGGTGGAGACAAAGAGCACCAAAGAAGCATGCAACCATATCTCCAAAGCTGGATTCTCAGTGAGATGTTTTCCAGGGTTGTGGAAGAGGACATCCAATAGAAACACATATTCCAACTACACAAGACAGCTTGGATATGTGACATCTTTTGCATTGCAAGTGTAGTGATTCCCTACCTGGGAGGCTAGGAAAAGCCTTAAAAAGTAGGCCCAAAACATTGCCAGCCATGTTAGATGAGTGAATGGAGGCATCCATTTTAGGTTTCTCATTTCCAAAAGGGGGTGTGCTTAAAGAGCAGCCTGGAGGGAAATGAGGGGAGTTAGGATTGGCTGGTAGAAAAGGGGTGGAGCCTAACTTGGAAAAAGGGTGGAAATTGTCCTGAAAGGGGGACATTTTAAAATCTGACAGCGGTTGGTGTTTGGAAGTGAGAGAAGTTGGTGGCTGTGTGTCAGAGAAGTCGGTTTTGGGTGTCAGAAGAAGAAGGAATAGTTAGTGTTAGGGAGAAGAAGCCTGAGTGGTCAGGTGGCTGGCAGAGTTAGCTGGCATGTAGAACCTACAGCTTTCAGGGAAGATAGTGTGTAGGGCAGTGTTTCCCAACCTTTTTTGAGCCGCGGCACACTTTTTACATTTACAAAACCCCGGGGCACACCTCCAACCAAAATGACACTCTCATTAGGGGATAAAAGTACCAAGTATGGAATTTGTAGTCAGGTGAAGCATCGTTGAAAATTGAGCCAAGACAGCTTTCCTAGTCCTTGGAAGTTTTGCCTTGGATAGAGTCATGTCTTAAGTCATGTCTTTTTTTTTTGGATTCATGTTTCAAGTTTTTGGAATTCTACCTTGGAAGTTTTTGTATTTGTTTTTCACGCGCTCTGGTGGACTCACTTCCTGGACTCTTGGTCCCTGTTTATCTTCCTACCTCATTGGGTTTACCAATTTCTATGGAATGCTTTTTACCTATTTCTATGGAGTGCTCAACACCAGCTGTGTGGTGTTTAAAGTCAGAGGAGGGCTTTCCTGGCCTGGAGTGCAACAAGTAAAAGGCAGGCTTGGCGGTGAGCCTTCCCCTGGTCACTCGGGGCATGGCCTCCACCCGGGCCCCATCCCCTTTCGGCCCAGGCCCCTCCCTCTTCCTCCTTTGCCTCCTGCCTGCCTGGCTTCTCGGGGGCGATGGAGGTGCGCAGCTTGGACCGGAGCCTGTGTGTGGTGATGGGGGCGTCGCGGGGCCTGGGCCGTGTGCCTCCGCCTGGCCACGCACCTCTCCCCATGCTCGGCGCTGCTCCTCTCAGGTCGAGCAGAGGCCCACTGTGGGAGGTGGAGCTGCTGCTCCACCGGGACTGGCCGCGCGCCCTCCCCGCAGACCTGGCCCAGCCCCACACTGCCCAAAGCCTCCTCTGTGCTGCCCGGGAAGCCCACTGGCAGATGGAGGGGGAGGGGGAAGGCGAGCGGCCGCCCCCAGAAAGGATCCGCCTGGTCAACAATGCCGGTGAGCCAGGCAGGAGGGAGAGGCCGGCAGGAAGGAAGAAAGGGCCTCCCACACGAGAAGATACCCCCAGGGAACACTAGGAAGAAAGGGGGGCAAAGAGGTTTTCCCGCGGCACACCAGCTGATCTCTCACGGAACACTAGCGGTTGGGAAACACTGGTGTAGGGTATAGCTAGATAGATCCAGAGTAGGACTATCTGTGTTGATGTTAAGATTTACTAGACAGAGAGGAAATCCTGTCAGTAAATTCTTGGAGGGAAAAAGAAATTCTGTAACTAAGATTCGAGCTGTTTAAAGGAACCATACGCTTTCATGCCAAACTCTCAGAAACCATTCAGCTTGTTACCTATTTTGTAATTTCTCTTCAATAAACTTCATTGTTTGTTTGTTTCAAACACCCGTCCCACGAGTGCCTCTGTCCCAGAAGTTTAAAGGCAGTTCACCGAAGAACTCAAAATAGAAATGGTGGCCTTTTGGAAGAGGAAATTTCTTCGGTTTCACCTCAGTGGAAAGGCCTGAAGTCCAGATCATTCTTGCCTGAAATACCTCCATTAAGCCAAAGGGCTTGATAATGGCAATAACTGGGGAGTTGGAGCCAAGACGGCGTCAGCATCAGCAGCACCGGCAGAGCTCCTGTAGTTTGTTTTTACTTGTTTTTACTAGCCAGACAACCCCCTTTTTATGGCAACATTTTATTGTTTTATAGTTTTATAGTTTTACTGCTATAGAGCTGAATGCTTTTAACCCAGAAGATTTGCAGGAGACCAAGATTTGCAAGTTCACAACTAAAAAATGCCTCCAAAGGGCAAAAAAGAGAGACTGAAGCAGTCCTAACGCCCTGAGTGCCAAAGAGATGAAACTAGATGCGTACCTGCCAGAGCCAACAGAACCAACAAAAACAAAAACAGTGAGTAATGACGAAGCCCTTCCCAAATCCCCTATGAACTCAGACTTCTCCATTCAGACTCCTACAGAAAACAGACTGAGCCCTGCATACTCCCCAGAACACACCAACTTTGGGGAACAGATAAGTGCCAGAGACAACAGTTTGGCACAGTGCCTAGACTCACCGTATCAGCCTGGACAAGAAGCCTGTAATCTTGCTGCAAATCAATGCAATAACTGTGGTGGCGGCCAGTGGGTTTTCAAAAGGTGTTCCGGCCAGAAGAGTGTTCCAGCTCAGAGCAACTTTCGGGTTACTACTTAAACAAACCCGCATTCCATTGTATTTGGGGCACACCAAACCCCTTAACACCGGGAATGTGGCGCAGCCGGCTAAGTGTCAGCTGCATAAGAGCTCTCTGACCAGTGGGTCATGAGTTCGAGGCCTGCCTGGGTTGAGGTGGGTGCTCGACCTTTAAGTGTAGCCTGCTGTTGGCCTGTAAGTAGGAGATAAAGATACCACATTAAGTGGGGAGGCAAATTTTGACAGAATTATGAGGCCATTAAAGAACTCCAGGAACGCTGAGAAATGCGGAAGGAACAACAAGGGACGCTGGGAACGCTGAGAGATGAAGAGTGCGTCAGCTCCCCCTGGTGGCCAGAGTTTGCCTCTGTTCGTCTATATGTTTGTATGTGGAAACGGCAGGGATTGTCTGTTAAGTATGCGTACCTGTAATCCGCTCTGAGTCCCTTTCGGGGTGAGAAGAGCATTCAGTTTATGAATAACCACTCTTGGCTATAGTAGAATACTGTTAAATTGGTTTTTTTGCTTGTTTTTATGTTGTTTTGTTGGTTGTTGATGTGTTTTATGATGTAATTCGATACACTGTAAACCGTTCTGAGCCAGTCGGAAAGGACGGTATACAAATCGAAATAATAAATAAATAAATAAATAAAAATAAATAAAGGAAATAAATAAACCCATTCTATTGGTGGCATTGGTGGGATAAAATAGGAAGGTCCACCCTGCCTGAAGTAAATAAGTTACAGAGCTTTCTATTACGCATGGTACATACAGACAGTCTGTGCCGCCTGGAGGAATCTGAGACTCGCAGTCTAAAAAAATCACGTTGTAAACATGTATCCTGGGCACATACCTCAAACCCATCAACAAAGAGGAGGCCAACATCAGGGCTTACCACATATCCAGGTCCACAGGTGCATTTCCCTGTAATGCTGTCACAATCTGCTCCATTCTGACAGGAACAGGCCTGCTGGCAGCTTTCGCCAAAATATCCCAAAGGACAAGTGTCATTGCAGTAGAGCCCGGCCCAGCCGGCTTTGCAGTTGCATTCTCCAGAAAGTGGGTGGCAGCTGGGAAGAGAAACCAGGGAGAGGTAATTATTATGACGTGAGAAGCTTTGCCAGTGGGAAGGGAAGGCAAGGATGCTTTGGGGAATTCGATAAATTCATAAACAAACAATACAACAAACAATCTGTAGGAAGAACAGTCAGGCACAATGCACACCAAACACTGCCTCATACATCTGCCAAATCCACACCCTTTAGGCCAGGGGTCGGGAACCTTTTTGACTCAGAGAGCCATGAAAGCAAAATATTTGGAAATTTATTTCAGTGAGAGCCATGTAATATATCTATTATATAAAGGGGTTCCCGTCATGGAACGACTATCCCAAACAGAGAAACCTTACAACGCAGAAACCCAAAACTTGCCAACAGAAATAGGCCTCAAGCAAGGTACGTTTGTAGCAAAGAAACTTCCCCCTCAAAACCTCGAAGGCCCCCAAAACAACGAGTAAAAAACTACATTTCCCAGCATCCTCCGGGGCTGCCAACGACTCTCCCAGCCTCTACATTCTGAAAACATGATTGGCTGCCAATAAGGGCGGATTTGCATAACTCCTGTACTGGCCAGCCAACATGAACATTCCGACCTCTAATAAACTGTCAGAGGAAGATAAGGCAAAGGGCTGAGGCACAAACACAAACTGAACTGCAGTTCAGAGGAGGACACACCATGGATAATGGGATTTCAAGTACCTCCACTCACTTCCAAAGTTAACTTCCAAGCATCAACCTCTACATCAACACAGCAGACGGAAATACAAAAAAACATTGTATATCCACAAGCTATGCAGAACGCCAGCAACACCACACACCAACAACTCCCCAGGACTTCAACATCCCACCCACCAGAACAACCCACAACAACACAGCCAGGGCCCCAACAACACCATAATTAACAACAATTCCAACCCTTACATACTCAGACTTTCTTGCATTTCCTAAATAGGGCACAGCAACGCGTGCCGGGTACAGCTAGTATAACATATTTTAAGACTGAATTCAACTAAATGTGAGTATATACGTACAACGCATAGCAGGGTGTGGCTAGTTTAATATAATGCTGTGGGTTTTTTAAAAATACAATACAAATGTACCCTTGGTTCGCTTCTGATATGATAAATAAATAAATAAAACCTTGGCCTACTTCCGGCGACTGGTCCGGCGGCCTTCAGGGGTCTTGGCAATGCCAGCGCTCTCAGGGCCCAGGCCAGGCCCCGCTCCTGTGGCATGCCCGGGGGGCGCTGCTTCAGAGAGGGCCCCAGGCAGCGAGGACTGGGCAGGGTTCTTTTTGTGGGGTGCTCATTTTGAGACCTCTGCGCTACCCAGGGAGCCTGGAGCGGCCTGAGGTGGGGCAGAGGGAAGAGCCTCAGCGGGGGCCATGAGGGGAGACTCAGGGGAACTATCTCCGCCACCTCCCCTGCCGGGGCCGCCTCCACCGCCACTTTCTTGCTCACTGACAACATCACCTCAGTTCACTCAGTGAGACAAAGGCCGCTCCGCGCATGCATGCTGAGAGCCGGACGCGCCGGAAACCCAGCTCCTTACAGCATTCCTCTCTCACGCTCTCCTCTTGTCATCTTTGAGGAGTGAGGTATTTTGTCCTCCTGTAGACACTGTAGCCTCTCAAAAGCGAGCCAGATGCAGTCATCAAAAGAGCCACACTTGGCTCACGAGCCATAGGTTCCTGACCCCTGCTTTAGAGCTAGTGGTTGAGCTTGAGTCATTTGGCCAAAGCCTCACGTACATTTTTGGTATTTCCACAAAGAACTGAAAGCACATTTCGATGGGGAAAAACATAGCTGTAGTAGTAATAATAATAATTATAATAATAATAATAATAATACACTATGTAACATAATTTGAAAGATGTTCGGTTCCTGGTTTGAAAGTGTTATCACCTGTTTAATTGTGCGATCCTTACTTTGAAAGGTAGTTGTTATACTCCAGAAACTTCATGATTGTGGCTGCCACAAAGTATGCTGAATTGGTTGAGACTCAATGAGATATTAGTTGAAAAACTAGAGCAAAATGTGCTAGAGCAAAATGTTTTGCAAAAACAATGTTTTTGCAGTTTAATAAACTTCCTCCATGTTTTCATGATAGAACCAATCTATACATATAATTAAAGAGAATGTTTGTATGTATGTGGAGGTGTTTGTGGATATGTGCCTGCTTTCTGATTGGTTGTCACTGTGGGATTATTTGCATAACACCTCTGATTGGCCAGCACCACCAACATTCTGACACTCTAAAGTGGGGGGGGGGGGGGGAGGAAAAGGCCTGAGGCAGTCAGGCATAGTGGAAGTTTAAGGCCAAAACACTTTGCGGCCCCCAACAATGACGGAACAAGACCAAATTTGGCACACAAAACCCCCAAGACCCACTCTACATTCTGGTGCAGTTTGAAGGAGGATGGACCATGGATGACGGGACTTGCAGTACTTTAACTCAATTCCTTAGAGCATTGTGGCCCACACCAATGATGGATCATGACCAAACTTGGCACACAGAGGCCCAATGGCCCACTTTACAACCTGGTGCGGTTTAGGGCAGGATGGGCAACAAATGATGGGATTTGCAGTACCTTCACCCGATTCACTTCCCACAGAAAACTGTAGCCCCTACAAATGACAGACCAGGCCCAAACTTGCCACACAGAGTACTCATGACACACTCTACATCCTGCTGCAGTTCTAAGGGATATGGACCATGGATGATGGGACTTGCACTACCGTCAGTAATTTCATGACACCACTGCAACTCCCAATAATGATGGATCAAGACCAAACTTGCCACACAGAGCCCCCATGACCCACTCTACATCCTGGTTCATTTGAGAGGAGGACGGACCACGGATGATGGGACTTGCAGTACCTTCAGTAATTTCATGATACCACTGCAACTCCCAATAATGATGGATCACAGCCAAACTTGGCAGACAGACCCACTCTACATCTTGGTGCTGTTTGGAGGGGGATGGACCATGGACGATGGGATTCGCATTGCCTTCACTAACTTCCTGACAGCACTGCGAGCCACATAAATAACTACTAAAGACCAACTAATACCTTTTGGAAATTACCCGGGCACCGCCGGGTCCCCAAGCTAGTCTAAGCCAGGATACATGGTGCTGTCCAAGGTGCTGAACTTCCCCACTGTTTTGGCACCCTGGATCCCTTCTTTATTAGGCTGCAACTTGGAGCGGCTTCACTGCCTTTTTGCCATGGAGACCCCAGGAAAGTCTCCGTCCCCTCTGCTTCCCTTTGCTCTTCCTTCACTTCTCCTCTATCTCTCCTCTGTGTTTAACTGCCTCAGAGTCAGGTTGGATTGTGTGCTTAGCATCCATTTAAAGGCTTTCTTCCATCAAGTACAGAAAGATGCCTCTTTTGTCAAAGCATGTGCTTCTCCATAGGTGAAGTAAAGGTTTCCCCTGAAATTAAGTCTCGTCGTGTTCGCCTCTGGGGGCTGGTGCTCATCTCCATTTCTAAGCACCGGCATTAACTGTAGACACCTCCTAGGTCATGTGGCCGGCATGACTGCACAGAGAACCATTACCTTCCCACTGAAGCAGTACCTAGTCATCTACTCACATTTGCATGTTTTCAAACTGCTAGGTTGGCAGAAGCTGGGGCTAACAGCAGGAGTTCACCCTGCTTCCCGGATTCAAACCGCTGACCTTTAGATCAGCAAGTTTTGCAGCTCAGCAGTTTAAATCGCTGCGCCACCAGGGACTCTAGTGTAATAATAATAATAGTTATTATTGCTTGCCTCTCCCTGCAGCTTGAATTGGGATAGGTAAAGGTAAAGGTTTCCCCCTGATATTAAGTCTAGTCATGTCAAACTCTGGGGGATGGTGCTTATTTCTATTTCTGAGCTGAAGAGCCAGTGTTGTCCATAGACACCTCCAAGGTCATGTGGCTGGCATGATGGCATGGAACACCATTACCTTCCTGCTGGAGTGATACCTATTGATCTACTCACATTTGCATGTGAGTAGATCCACTCCCTGGATTCAAACCATTGACCTTTCGGTCAGCACGTTCAGCAGCTCAGTGGTTTAACCTTCTGTGCCACCGGCAGATCCAGTGTCATGATGATGATGATGATGATGAACTTGAGGTGGGATAGGTAAAGGTAAAGGCAGGCATGTAGCCAGGGGGCTAAGGGGCTTCCAGCCCCGAAAATTCTCAGGGTGGTCCATGAAAAGGCCTTACTGGTACATTATTTAAACTGTTATGTTTATTCACATCATGATCTGATCACCATGCTCATTATATCCCACATTAATGGGGTTATTGGGATAACAATACAAAAGGTTTGCTAGGGTAGAACCTCTTCCACCCAGTCTCAGCCCCGAGACAAACTCAGCCCCGAATCAAAATCCTGGCTACGGCCCTGGGTAAAGGTAAAGGTTTTCCCTGACATTAAGTCTAGTCATGTCCGAGTCTGGAGGCTGGTGCTCATCTCCATTTCTAAGCCAAAGAGCCGGCATTGCCCATAGACACCCCCAAGGTTATGTGGCCAGCATGACTGCATGGGGCACCATTACTTTCCTGCAGAAGCAGTACCTATTGATCTACTCCCATTTGAATGTTTTCAAACTGCTAGATCGGCAGAAGCTGGGCCTAACAGCGGGAGCTCACCCTGCTCTCTGGATTCAAACCGCCAACCTTTTGGTCGTCAAGTTCAACAGCTCAGCGGTTTAACCCGCTGCACCACAAGGGAGCTGAGGCGGGATACAGCATCACTTAAACCAGAGATAAAACACTATTAAACGACACACAACAAGATAAACAGAGTTACAATACAAGTTAAAATCTCAAGAAAACTTGAGACTCCGTGGCCTCTCGCTGGGCCCACCTTCGACCGGTTCCACCCACTGGACGCGGAGGCTGTTGATAGGATTGTTGCTGCAACTAGATCAACCACATGCTCCCTCGACCCGTGCCCCTCCTGGCTTGTGAAAGCTTGCCTTGAGGGGTTACGTGGCCCTCTGTTGAACATAATCAATACCTCCCTTGAGCAAGGACTGTTTCCAGAGGGATTAAAAGAGGCGGTGGTTTCTCCATTGCTGAAGAAACCGGGATTAGATCCAGCGGTCCCTCTCAACTACCGCCCGGTTTCGAATCTATCGTTCCTGGGTAAGGTGGTTGAGAGGGCTGCAATGGAGCAGCTGCAGACCTTCCTAGATGACACAGCCTGGCTAGACCCCTTCCAGTCCGGCTTCCGTTTGGGGCACGGGGCAGAGATGGTCCTGGTATCCATCACAGACCAGTTACGCTGCCAGCCCGACCAAGGCGGATCAGCACTGCTAGTGTTATTGGACCTCACAGCAGCGTTTGATACTGTCGATTACGATCTTTTGACTCACCGTCTTGCCGGGGCTGGGGTGAGGGGGACAGCCTTGAACTGGCTGTCCTCCTTCCTCTGGAACCGGTCACAGCGAGTGAGGAGGGCGAGGTGGTCTCCGAGGCTCCCCTTAGTTTGTGGGGGTTCCTCAGGGGCCATACTCTCCCTCTCTATTATTTAACATCTATATGTGACCACTTGCTCAGCTGGTACATAGCTTTGGGCTGGAATGTCACCAGTACGCTGATGACACCCAGCTCATTCTGAGGATGGAGGGCAGGGCTGAATCCGTACCCAATAATTTCCATCTTTGCCTCAAAGCCATAACTGGATGGCTGCGAGCCAGTAAGTTGAAGGTGAATCCAGCGAAGACGGAGATCCTCTGGCTGGGTCGTCCGGGCAGTAGGGATGTCCAGCTTCCGATCCTGGATGGTGTGGCGTTATGCCAGTCATCTTCAGTAAAGAGCCTTGGAGTTCTTTTGGACCCTCTGCTGTCAATGGAGGCGCAAATCTCTGCTGTCAGCAGAGTGGCGTTTTTCCATCTTCGTCAGGCTTGGGGGCTGGCCCCTTATTTGTCTCGGCACGACTTGGCCATGGTGATCCAAGCTACAGTCATCTCAAGGCTAGACTACTGTAATGCTCCCTACATTGGCCTGCCTTTATCTGTGACCTGGAAACTCAAGCTGGTGCAGAACGCCGCAGCTCGGTTGCTAGCAGGAGCCCCTGAGAGCTGCCACATGACACCAATTCTGCGGGAACTGCATTGGCTCCCCATTGAGTACCAGATCACCTTCAAAGTGCTAGTTTTGACTTTCAAGGCCTTGTATGGTCTGGGAGGAAGAGAGACTGGGTGTACTTGGAAGACGTCAAGGAGTCGAAAAAGACGGGTATGAAGGATATATTTCAATGGTTTAATCTTCATATAATAAAGTAAACATTCATCCAAAGGTCAACTTGGAAGTGGAATGAGTGTCTAAATAAGTAACAATAGGTGCACTCTCTGGCCATAAAAAGTCCCAAGGAAAATCATAAGTCAATGGCACGCTAATAATACATTCTTCGTGGGACGGTCAGAGAGGGGAAATGGGTCAACGGTCTGAGAAAGGCCCCGCCGTTTCGCCTGTACTTAGGCTTCTTCTGGACCCGGGTGAGAGTAAACAAATAGTGTGACCATTCCACTGGTCCGGGTATCCAATATTATGCATACAAATACATAGTCATCATTCTGGAATGGGTGGACGCAGCCACCGGATTAGGCTCCGGGCATCTGTTTGCACCGGTGGCTGCGTCCACCCATTCCAGAATGATGACTATGTATTTGTACGCATAATATTGGATACCCGGACCAGTGGAATGGTCACACTATTTGTTTACTCTCACCCAGGTCCAGAAGAAGCCTACAGGCAGGCGAAACGGCGGGCCTTTCTCAGACCGTTGACCCTCTCTGACCGTCCCACGAAGAATGTTATTATTAGCGTGCCATTGACTTATGATTTTCCTTGGGACTTTTTATGGCCAGAGAGTGCACCTATTGTTACTTATTTAGACACTCATTCCACTTCCAAGTTGACCTTTGGATGAATGTTTACTTTATTATATGAAGATTAAACCATTGAAATATATCCTTCATACCCGTCTTTTTCGACTCCTTGACTTGTATGGTCTGGGGCCAGTGTACCTGAGGGGCCGCCTTACCCCATACTGTCCCACGAGAACACTTAGATCTGAAGAGTGGAACCGTTTAGCTGTGCCCAATGTTAAACAATACCATCTAACTTCAACATGGAGAAGGGCGTTCTCCACCATCACCCCAGTCCTCTGGAATGCACTGCCTCCGGAAGTTAGGGCCTTACGCAATCGGAAAGCCTGCAAGGCAGTCCTATTCCGGCAGGTCTTTGAGCTGTGATATGCTATCTTTTAAACCAGTGTTTCCCAACCAGTGTGCCATGGCACACTAGTGTGCCGTGAGCGATCATCAGATGTGCCGTGGGAAATTGGCACTCTCCCCCTTCCTAGCAGCCCCCTCACAGGTTTCCAAGAAACAAATTGAGCCTCTCCACTTGGAAATGGTTTTTTTAAATTATTATTATTTTACTGGATTTTTCGAGAGTTGCCTCCCCCCCCCCTGGAACTGTTTATAACAGCTTCATGACATCCATAGTTAACTGGAAGCAAGTTTCACTCAGGGCGAAATTTCACAAATGTCTGGAGAACAAGCTCTGTGAGGAGCGGCTTGAAGTGCTGGGCATGTTTAGCCTGAAGAAGAGAAGGCTGAGAGAAGACATGATAGCCATGTATAAATATGTGAGAGGAAGTCATATATATGTTGTGTTCAGAGAAACAGGCTCAGGTTTCACACTGAGTGTATAAATACATTTAAAACATATTAACTATATGCATTACTGTGTTAGAGTGTAATTTTGTGTCATTTTGGTTGGTGGTGTGCCCCAGGATTTTGTAAAAATCCTGGGATCAAAGTCCACTTCATCTAAGTGGCTCTCTCTGTGTTATGGTCCAAAAGCACCCCTTCCCTCCAATTAACTATATTTGCATTTATAGTTCTGAAGATGTTGTCACATGATTTCCTGCTGATTTCTGATAACGCTGGCATTAATTTGCAACAACATTTTTTTTAAAAAAAGGAATGCATGTCCTGGAATGTCAGAGCTTTCTGGCTGAAGACAGGGATGCTGGCAAAATTCACGTGGCACGCCAATTCCTTGCTTGGAAACGCCAGCATTCGCATGAAGCCAGGCTGCCTTGTCTCAGCAAAACCTGGCCCTGGATGGGAAAGAGACTTCATCTCAAAATTTAGAGCCGTTTTTACATATATGCTGGCAGAAAATAATTGTGTCCCCTTTGAAAGTGATGGATGACGGGGGAAAGAGATGTAAATAAAAGAGAACGGAACAGAAGCGCCTTTTTGCAAATACCGTTGCATATAAATGGCTCTGTTTTAGCTCGTCTTGTTGAATAAAGACGTCTCGTTTTGCATATTATCTCCTTCCAAAAATCTGGTAGTGTGAAAACAGGAAAGAAAGAACACTCTGTGAAGGATCATGGGAGAGATAACAGCCCGGGTCCCTCTCAGACGACAGTTATAGCCCTTTGTTTCCACTTTAACTGCCTTGGCTTCATATCATGTAATGCTGGGATTGGTTTTTGGTGAGGTGCAGAAAACCATCCCACCATATCTACGTGGGACACGCTGTTGGTATTTGTGTGGCTACACAAAACCACAAATTGTACAAACAACTTCCAGCAGAAGCACACCATAGAATCATAGGATGATAGAGTTGGAAGAGACCTCATAGGCCAGGGAACAGGCCCGGATTAGGCTCTTCGGCTGCCCGAGGACAAGACGCCCCGCGCCGCACCCCCAGGGCACGGAAAGCCACGCCCCCAGGGCGCTGCTGCACATGTGTGGCAGCAGCCCCAGCCCCACGGCTTCCGTCCACCTCGCGCCTTCCTTTCGGTCGCGGGAGGAGGAGGAGGTGGACGGAAGCCGCGCAGCACTGCTCATGGGGCTTCCGTCCGCCTGCTCCTCCACCTCCCGCGACCAAAAGGAGGGCCCAAAGAGGAGGGCGGGACTTCCCTTCATCCTCCTTGCACCTTCCTTTCGGTCGCGGGAGGAGGTGGACGGAAGCTGCGCGGCACTGCTCGTGGGGCTTCCGTCCGCCGTCGCCTCCTCCACCTCCCGCGACCAAAAGGAGGGCGCAAAGAGGAGGGCGGGACTTCCCTTCATCCTCCTCGCGCCTTCCTTTCGGTCGCGGGAGGAGGAGGAGGCGGCGGACGGAAGCCCCACGAGCAGTGCCGCGTGCTTCTGTTCACCTCCTCCCGCGACCGAAAGGAAGGCGCGAGGCGGATGAAGGGCAGTCCCGCCTCCTTCCTTTGCAAGGGGGAGGCCCAGGCGAGGGGAGGGCGCCATTCGCTCCTCCCCCCACCCCCTCGCAGCGCTCTCCCCCCGCCCTCTCTCGAGGTATGATGACTCTCTTGGGAGAGGGCGAGGGAAGCGCCTGCAGGGGCGCAAATAATGTTTTCGGGGCGAATCCGCTGCCCCCCAAAACCTGCTGCCCGAGGCCATGGCCCAGTCTGGCCTTATGGGTTATCCGGGCCTGCCAGGGAACCTATGGCCCGGGAACCAGATGTGTGGCTCTTTTCATGATTGCATCTGGTTCTCCAGAGCAGCCCGGGCCTCGGTTTCCCAGCATGCAGCACAGAGGAGTGACGCAAATGTGCCGTGACTGCCACTTCTGTGCCGCCATCGCTGCCTCTTCCTCATCTCCCCCGCTGGTCTCTCCTGCACCCTCTTTGCCGAGATGGCGGAGTCCGACGGCGGCACCTCGTGCTCCTCTTCGTCCTCCGGCATGGGCCTCGGGGGAGGAGGCAGAGGCAGGCCTAGCCCTGGTGCCGCGGACCCGGCTTCGCTGCCCCCGGGGGACGGCCAGCTCATCGCCGTCATCGTCGGGCAGCTCTTCGACGCCTTTCGGAGGGACTGCCTCGCCGACGTCGACACCAAGGTCTGCCTCGGCCCTGCGCCCTCCTCCCCCTTCCTTCCTTTCTCTTCCTTTCTTTTTCCTTCTCTTTTTCTTTCATTCTTTTTCCTCCCTCTCCCTACCTTCTTTACTCCTTTCTCTCTCTTCCTTCCTGTCCTTCTCTCGGTCCTTTTCAGTTCCCCCTCTCCCCTTCCTTCTTTCTCCATTCCCCCTCTTCCTTCCTTCCTCTTCCTTCCTTTCTTTCTCTCCCTTCACCCTTTCCTTCTCTCCTTCCTTTTTCCTCCCTCTCTCCACTTCCTTCTTTCCTCCATTCTCCCTCTTCCTTCCTCTTCCTTCCTTTCTTTTCTCCCCTTCACCGTTTCCTTCTCTTTCCTTTTCCCTCCCTCTCTCCCCTTCCTTCTTTCCTCCATTCTCCCTCCCTCTTCCTTCCTTCCTCTTCTATACTTTCCCCCCCAAGTCTTTCTTTCCTTCTCCTTCCTTTCTTTTCACTTCCCTCTCTCTCCCTTTCTTTTCTTCTTTTCCATTCATTATTTTACTTTTTCCTCACTTCCTTCCCCCCCACCCTTTTCTTTCCTCCCTTCCCATTTCCTTATTTCTTTTCCCCTCCTTGCCCCTCTCCTGCTTTTCCTTTCTTCCTTTTCCATAGTTCGTTCTTCTTTCCTTTCTTTCTCTCCCCCTCCCTCCTTTATTTCCTCTGCCGTTCTTTCTTTCTTTCCCCCTTCCTTCCGTCTTCTCTTCCTTCCCAGAGTCCTGAGCATGCCTTTTTGTAGCACAGCAGTTCTCGTTTGTGCCTGGGGGCCAGGGGCCAGGACCGGGGGTCCCATTGGCATTGGGGCCTGCAGCAGCAGAGATAGATTCTGAAGAGGATTTAGAAGGGTTAGAAGAAGGAGAGTTTCCCATCAGCGGGCCTCCTTTGCCCACAGAAAGTTTGGCATGGGAAGGAGGTTGGCTTGACCCTTAATTAGAGACAGATAACCAGGTGCAAATGGAAAGCAGTGATAGCGAAACTTATGAACGGCCGGGTGGGAGAGGCTCACAGGATCCTGTGAGTGAAAACATGGAAGAGAGCGGCTGGGAAGATTCTAGGGAGGAGAGCTCTCATGGAGATAGAGACCCAGGTGCTGGGAGACAAGGCCGAACCTTTGATAGGAGATGAAGCATCGAGACTAGCAGGAGGGGATGGTACCATAGCCTAGACAGGCCGAGGTCCGTCAGCAGAGATTGGAGACGACGAAGCCTAGAGCGTCGGGGACCTCGGCCGAAAGATTAAGTATAGGATCCGTGGGAACGAATCCCCAGTACTTCGGCCACGTCTCTTCTGGGTAGACGTGTAGCGAAGTTGGTCCACGGAGCTAAGTTGGGTAGTGGCCACCAAGTCTTGCCTTGCATCTTGTATTTTGCCTTGTTCCTGAATCCGCATTGCTGTGCGGAGCTTTGCCAAGCCTTTGGATTATTCACCAAGCTGCTTTTGGACTATTGATTGCTTACAGCCTTTGGATTGCTTTTGCTATTTTTATGGACAATATTCCTTCTGAACTGTTTTATATTCAATAAAGTAGTTAGCCTTCAGTCCGTCTCTGTGTGTGTGATTAAGGGGCCGGTCAAGTCCGTGCATCGTGACACTTTTGCAGAGCCAGATCTGAAGTGTCCCGTCATTCCGCCGAGGTAATCCTTTTCTCATAGTATGTACATATATACTCACGTTTAGTTGAATTCAGTCCTAAAATAGATTATATATATATATATATATATACACACACACAGTATATCAGTGAAAGCCTCTCTCTCTCTCTCTCTCTCTCTCTCTATATATATATATATATAGGCTCTCACTGAAATAAATTTCCAAATATTTTGCTTTCATGGCTGTCTGAGTCAAAAAGGTTCCTGACCCCTGCCCTAACCCTAACCCCTCACTCCCTTAGCCCTAGTTCCCCTCACTCCTATGCAGAGTTGGCTGGAAAGGTAAACTGATATACGCTGCGACAGCTACAAAACCAAAGAGACAACTCTTCTCCTTCGGGGTATAGTTTTCTCTTCCCGTTATATGAAGATTAATGCGGGGAGGAGAAGCAGCATTTTATGACTTTTCATCTAAATGTTCAGAAGTGTGAACCAAACAGTGTGTAATTTCCAGGAGTACTTTATCAAGCGGAAACGTGGCGCACATGTTTTTATTAAGCTGATGAATTGTTTTAATTAGTTACTCGAATTCTCCCAAGAAGCAAATGACAGCGACCAAACTTTGGTAGTTTTTAGTCACAACATCGGCTGCTCCTCTCTTCCCTCGGCAGCAAAACAAAAAGAAGAGAAAAGGCAAGGAAAGGGGGGGGGGGGGGGAAGCCACAAGTGTCGAGTATCATACTTAAGTCGACTTCATATATAAATAGCAGGCCTGGTTAGGTTTGTCAGAAAGTTCCAAAAGTCGTATTAAATTAGGATTTAATTCACTTTCGAAATGGTTTTTGAAGTGCTTTAAGCAAGCAGGAAGTGATTTTGCCATTTTGAAGCCGGCACCACTATTTTCGGGAAGGTTTCGGAAAGCCTCCTCCAAACCACCTGGTGGCTTCCTTTTCCCTGGCATCAGTTTGGAAGCCCATGCCTTCCCTCCGCATCTGAATGGCCCCGTTCAGATGCGGAAGGAAGGCATGCACCTTCAAACCGAGAGCCATGAAAGCAAAATATTTGGAAATCAGAGAGCCGGGCTCCACCATCACTGGCAAAGAGAGCGCAGGGCCCTGAGAGCAGCGGAGGATGAGGAAGAGGCGGCGATGGCAGTGCAGAAGCAGTCACTCTTCCCCGCTGCATGCTGGGAAACCGAGGCCCGGGCTGCTCTGGAGAGCCAGATGCAATCATGAAAAGAGCCACATCTGGCTCCTGATCCAGATTAGAGGGAGAAACCGTGCTCTTTCTCCTTTTGTGGGAGGGAGGAATGTCTGGCTGGATGGCCAGGAAGGAATAAGCCCCTCCGCACATGGCTGGCCCAGAGAGAGAAGCAGAGACTACACTCACATGGGCATCTGTTGGGGGTGGTTTGACTGTGCTTTTCCTGCTTGGCAGAATAAAAAAAATGGATTGAATACTAGGCCTGGGCAATCATGGTTCTAAATGGTTCTAAAGTACTTACAAAACTAAAGTTCTGGTGATGAACACTAGGTGGCGCTGGTGCTTTGCTTCTACAGTGTTGCTACAGTTCTGGTGGTTAACATTTCTGAACTCTAACAAAACTTTCAAAACTTCATTATTATTTCATTATTGGCAATTTTTTAGACAGAACCAATTAGGAACTGCCATTTATAATGAAGTTTTGAAAGTTTTGTTAGAGTTCTGAAATGTTCACCACCAGAACTTTAGCAACACTGTAGAAGCAAAGCACCAGCGCCACCTAGTGTTCACCACCAGAACTTTAGCAACACTGTAGAAGCAAAGCACCAGCGCCACCTAGTGTTCACCACCAGAACTTTAGCAACACTGTAGAAGCAAAGCACCAGCACCACCTAGTGTTCACCACCAGAACTTTAGCAACACTGTAGAAGCAAAGCACCAGCGCCACCTAGTGTTCACCACCAGAACTTTAGCAACACTGTAGAAGCAAAGCACCAGCGCCACCTAGTGTTCACCACCAGAACTTTAGCAACACTGTAGAAGCAAAGCACCAGTGCCACCTAGTGTTCACCACCAGAACTTTAGCAACACTGTAGAAGCAAAGCACCAGCGCCACCTAGTGTTCACCACCAGAACTTTAGCAACGCTGTAGAAGCAAAGCACCAGCGCCACCTAGTGTTCACCACCAGAACTTTAGCAACACTGTAGAAGCAAAGCACCAGCGCCACCTAGTGTTCACCACCAGAACTTTAGCAACACTGTAGAAGCAAAGCACCAGCGCCACCTAGTGTTCACCACCAGAACTTTAGCAACACTGTAGAAGCAAAGCACCAGCGCCACCTAGTGTTCACCACCAGAACTTTAGCAACACTGTAGAAGCAAAGCACCAGCGCCACCTAGTGTTCACCACCAGAACTTTAGCAACACTGTAGAAGCAAAGCACCAGCGCCACCTAGTGTTCACCACCAGAACTTTAGCAACACTGTAGAAGCAAAGCACCAGCGCCACCTAGTGTTCACCACCAGAACTTTAGTTTTGTAAGTACTTTAGAACCATTTAGAACCATGATTGCCCAGGCGTAGTTTCCAAGCTCTTTGTTCAGTCGAGAACCCTGGAAACTATTTTCACAAATGCTGGGAAGAAGAGTTTTGCATGAGTGCCTATACTGCAGGAACATGGGCTTTGCTTAAATCTAATGCTAATCATCACCAGGGTGTTTTTGGAAGAAGCCAGTTGTCTCTTGGGTGAGTTGGCCCTTGTCTCGCAACTCTGATAGTTGTCTGAAGCGTTCTGGAGACTTCCTTAGGAAGGAAAAAGCAGAAACACCGGAGAGATGAGCTAAAAAGAACCTCGACAGATCTACGCCTCTCGCTATCTGTTTTGTTCCTCGGTGACCGAGATAAGGCTGAGCGGAATGACAGATGTTATCAACTGAGAGACTAGACTCATTTATTAAGAGGAGGAGATACCATCAGGAGACAAGAAGGCTTCAAGGCAAGGCAGCGGAATATAGATAGACAGGAAGGTAGACGAAAATATACCAGCATTGAACAACATCCTGGCTGGATCACACAAACACGCTGCAAGAATCCTACCAGGAGAAAGGCACTGAACACCATTGAAACTGGAGGCTCTGGTAGCAATGGGATTCTGGGAGTTGCCATCCAAAAAACAAGTTAAACACCAAGCTCCATTTCCGACATATTGCAAATGCAAAAATTGAATGCTGCAGCTCCCAAGCTTAAATCAAGGCCATCTCCAATATGATCTACAACAGGGCTGTCCAACTTCTACGGGCCCAAGGGCCGGAATTCCGGTCACTGATCACCTGGGGGGCTGAAGGGTCTGCCCCCTCCCCGGCTCCGACCCCTCCCCGGCTCCAATTTACTTACAATTGACCTTGAGTTGTGGAGATGTAGTTCACCTCCATCCAGAGAGCACTGTGGACTCAAATAATGATGGATCTGGACCAAACTTGGCATGAATACTCAATATACCCAAATGGGAACACTGGTGGATTTGGGGGAATGTTTCCTAATACCTTTGAGTTATTTGAGTCCACACTCAAATTGGGACACACCAAAAAAACCCCAAAGGCCTCAGTGCCGTCGCAGGGCTTGATGGGGCCTCCTTTCCCAGAGGCGGGTGGAGGAGGCCCAAAGAGCTCCCTCCCTCCCTGAAGGGAAAACAAGCCGTGGGGGCAGGCGCAAAGGAAGCCACGTTGCGCCCTGCACACGGGGGAAGGCAGCACAACAAGGGGAGGGGGCGCAGAGGAGGGGACGGAAGCGTTGCCAAGGAAACCGCCGCTGAGGGACCCCTCCCCCCCTCACCCAACGTCCCACTGTTTTTAGATTGATTGATTCGAGCCAGGCCCTTCCTTACCCATACTGCGGGAGTCCCACCACAGGGCTGAAGCGCCAACGCCGCCGCCGTCCCCGAAGAGCCCTGCTGGAGCCGAGGCCAAGCTCAGGCCGGGCGCGGCGGCTCTCCCATCCGCGGGGCGGGAAGCGAGGGCCCTCCACAGGAAGAGGACGGAGCCAGGAGGGGCTTTCCCTGCCTCACTCCCCTCCTCCCTCTCTCTGAGGGAATGGGGGCTGGCCTGGAAGCAGCCGCGAGGGAGGAGGAGGCGCGCGCCCAGGCCGGCCGCAAATCCCGCGGGACCCGAGATTTCGGCAGCTATCGCGAGACTACGCAGCCACAGACGGGATTTCAACCTCCCTCGAAATCCCGTCTGTGGCTGGCGTAGTCTCGCGATGCTTGCCTAAACCCGGAAGTAGGTATTTTTATTTTATTTTATTTCTTATTTTTTATCTGTATTTTATTAAAACAAGTTAGGGGGCCGGAGGGCAGGGGCTCGGGGGCCGTATACGGCCCCTGGGACACCTGTTGGACAGCCCTGATCTACAGTACATATATTCAAGCACAGCTATTTCAAAATCCTGTCAAATCCAAGATACTTTTGAACCCAAGTATTTCAGGCAACAGCAGGAGAGTCAGGGTCTCACACTCCATATTTTAGATTTTAGGAATGACATATTGGCACATTGGCTGAGGCATAAATTATTCTCACCTTATAGAGAAAGTCAATCCCACCGTCAACCTGAGCATTTGTCCATGATAGGAAGGCGGTTGAAATTAGGAACATGGGGCGCCCTCAACCCTCCATTCTCGAAAACATGCAGTAGCTTATACCACGACATCTCTCTGTTTGCCTCTCAGCTGAAAGCTGTCCATTTGAAATGCAGGGAATGGGAAGCCAGAGAAAGGTCTGATGAATGAGGAGTGTCTTGTTGATGCTGGGACAAGGGAGCTTGAGACGACGCTCAAGGAATGTGGAAATGGAAAGGAGTCACGGAAAGGAAGGAAAAAGGGAGCAGGCCTGGATTACCCATAAGGCCACCCTAGGCCATGGCCTAGGGTGGCAGCCATGGGGAGGCAGCAGGTCCGGACCCCCCAAAAAAATTCGAAAAAAAATTTCCAAAAAAAATTCAAAAAATATCCCAAAAAAAGTGCGCATGCACGTGGCAGCGGAAGCGCCATCCATGGCCGCCCCCCTCCCTTGCTCTGCTCCCCTCGGCTCCAAAGGCTCTGCCCCCGCCCTCGGCTCAGCTCCGCCCCCGGCTCCGCCCCTGCCTCCTCGCCAGCGCGAGGAGGAAGGAAAGCCCCACCCCCAGAGCCAATGCCGCGGGGAGCCGTCATGCCGGCCTCAGAAGTGGCCAAAATCGCCCTTTTCAGGCCGGCATGGTGGCTTTAGGAGGGAGGGAGGAGCCGCGGGGCGGGGCGGGGCGGGGCCGGGGGCAGAACCTTTAGCCTAGGGCGCCAAAAGGCCATGATCCGGGCCTGAAAGGGAGGATTGCCTAAACGTCAGGAATGTAGAGAAGACTCACTGATAAGGCAGGAAATGCTCATTGTGCTGAGGTAAGGAGGGAGGGAGGAAAGGAAGGATAGATGGAAGGAAGGAAAGAAAGAAGGAGAGAGAGGGGGAGGGAGGGAAGGAAGGAAGGAAAGAGGAAGGGATGGAGGAAGGAAGGAAGAAAGGGGCTGGAAGGAAAGGAAGATGTAAAATGGAAAGAAGGAGGGAAGGAGGGAAGAAAAGAAGGAAAGAGGGAAAGAAGGAAGGAAAGAGGGAGGGAGGAAGGGAGGGAGGAAGAAGGGGAGGGGGAGGGAGGGAGAAGGAATAAGAGGAGAGGGGAGGGAGAAGGGAAGGGATGGAAGAAAAGATGGAGGGAATGAAGGAAAGATGGATGGATGGGAGGAAGGAAGGAAGAAGGGAGGAAAGGAAGGAAGGATTGAAGAAGGGAGGGATGGAAGGAAGGAAAGATACAAGAAGGAAGAAAAGATGGAAGGACAGAAAGGAAGGAAAGATGGATGGAAAGAAGGAGGGAGGGCTCCAACCATGGCTACCATATGCCCCCTACAAACTACCTTATTAGTATGGTCTTTGGGGAGAATAGTTTTCCAATCCTGCTGGAAATTCTTTCTATTCATTGCCCTCCCAAAGCTCTGGATGGCAACCTCATCATGGGGATGTCCATCTCATTTGCTCAACCCAACTGCATCCTTTCCTTTGAGCCCATCTCACAAAGCTTCCATCAGGTTCAATTCCATTGGACATACCTGGCTGTGTTTGGAGTGTGGCAAGGGCACCTTTTGTTGCATTTGAGCCCGTAGTATCCCTCCGGGCACATCCGCTCCTGGCAATGGATTCCGGTGAAGCCTGGGTCGCACAGGCATGCCCCATTGATGTGGTAGCACTTGGCCCTGTTCTCGCAGTCACACTTCTGAAGGCACTGGAAGCCAAAGGTTCCCACAGGACACTCCTCCTGACACCTGCAAAGAAGCATTGGGAGCCATTACGAACGTCAGGTGATGGGAAAGTGTGTAAGAGACCATCAAGTTATGCGCATAAGAGGAGGCCTGCAGCACAGCAGTACAGTAAACGTGTTGCATGCAAATATAACCCAAGTTCAGACCCTGCCGTCTCCAAGAAGAACTTGCTTTCTAGCATCTCAGAAAACCGTTTGCAGCCAGTGTCAACTATGCCAGTGTTTCCCAACTGGTGTGCCGCGGCACACTAGTGTGCCGTGAGCGATCATCAGGTGTGCCGTGGGAAATTGGAACCTCCAATACCAGACCTGGGCATTTCACAGTCTGCGTAAGGGCCCCGGTAGGCAGGCAGCCAGGCAAGCAGAGCGGCCAACGGAGGCAAAGGGAAGAGGGAGAAGAGGAGGCGGCCAGGAGCAAGCGCCATCGCAGAGCACAGTCCACAGTGCTCTCTGTATGTTGGTGAACTATAACTCCCAAACTCAAGGTCAATGCCCACCAAACCCTTCTAGTGTTTTCTATTGGTCATGGAGTCCTGTGTGCCACATTTGGTTTAGTTCCATCATTGGTGGAGTTGAGAATGCTCTTTGATTGCGGGTGAACTATAACTCCCAGCAACTACAACTCCCAAATGACAAAATCAATTTTTTGACTGATGGTCCCTTCTTGGGTTAGTATTAGCATGTTTTGTGGCCAAATTTGGCAGCAATTTGTCCAGTGGTTTTTGAGTTATGTTAATCCCACAAATGAACATTACACACACACACACACACACACACACACACACACACACACACACACATATATATATATATATATATATATATATATATATATCGAGGGGGGGAGAGCACATCAGCGCAGGCAGAAAAGCAAACCTCACAGGGAAGCATGTCGGTGTAGGGCAGCGTTTCTCAACCTGGGGGCCAGGACCCCTGGAGGGGACGTGAGGAGGTGTCAGAGGGGTCGCCAAAGACCATAAGAAAACACAGTATTTTCTGCTGGTTATAGGGGTTCTGTGTGGGAAGTTTGGCCCAATTCTAGTGTTGTTGGAGTTCAGAATGCTCTTTGATTCTAGGTGAACTATAAATCCCAGCAACTACAACTCCCAAATGTCAAGGTCTATTTTCCCCAACTCCTCCAGTGTTCACATTTGGGCATATTGAGTATTCTTGCCTTGTTTGGTCCAAATCCACCATGGTTTGAGACCACAGTTCTCTTTGAATGTAGGTGAACTACAACTTCAAAACTCAAGTTCAATGCCCACCAAACCCTTCCAGTATTTTCTGTTAGTCATGGGAGTTCTGTGTGACAATTTTGGTTCAATTCCATTGTTGGTGGAGTTTACAATCTCTTTGATTATAGGTTAACAATAAATGACAGGAACTACAACTCCCAAATGACAAAATCAATCCCCCCCCCCCTCCAACCCCAACAGCATTCAAATTTGGGCGCATTGGGTATTTGTGTCCAATATGGTCCAGTGAATGAAAATACATCCTGCGTATCACATATTTATATTGCAATTCATAACAGTAGCAAAATTACAGTTACGAAGTAGCAATGAAAATAATGTTATGATTGGGGGTCACCACAACACAAGGAACTGTATTAAAATGCTGCAGCATTAGGAAGGTTGAGAAACACTGGTGTAGGAGGATGAACATTAGGAAGACCTTCCTGACTGTGAGCTGTTCAGTAGTGGAACTCTCTGCCTCAGAGTGTGCTTCCGTCTGGCTGCTCTCTTTCCAGCCAACTTCCCTGAGGACTGGGTACATTTTCCCTGAGGACCGGGTGACTGCAATAAAAACTAAACACAGAGAGAGACTGACAGCTGTTGAGCAAGACCTTCGTGTGTGTCTTTCTGCCATTCCTGCCAGGATATCTATGTTGAGTTCATCGAAACAGGCCCAGGTTTCACACTGAGTGTATAAATACATTTAAAAACATATTAACTATATGTATTACTGTGTTAGAGTGTCATTTTGTGTCGTTTTGGTTGGTGGTGTCCCCCAGGATTTTGTAAATGTAAAAAATGTGCCACGGCTCAAAAAAGGTTGAAAAACACTGAACTATGCTGACCTTCTTGGATGCAAGGGCTGGCTTGCTCTAATGCAGTGTTTCCCAACCAGTGTGCCGGGGCACAGTAGTGTGCCGTGAGCGATCATCAGGTGTGCCGTGGGAAATTGGAATCTCCAGGAGGGGGGGGGGGAGAGTCTAGTGTGTTGAAGTATGAGAACCCTAAGAAACCTACCTTGATAAGGCACAAAATTACAAACACCCCCCTCCCCACCCATTGTCTACTTGGTCTCTCCCTCTCCATGCATTGGGAAGGCCCGCCTCCCTTTCCCCAAGTAGAGACCTCCTCTTGCCTCCTGGGGGTTCTGTGTGGGAAGTTTGGCCCAGTTCTATCATTGGTGGGGTTCAGAATGCTTTTTGATTGTAGGGGAACTATAAATCCCAGCAACTACAACTCCCAAATGTCAAGGTCTATTTCCCTTGCCCAAAACTCCATCTGCATTCATATTTGGGCATATTGAGTATTCATGCCAAGTTTGGTCCTGATCCAACATTGTTTGAGTCCACAGTGCTCTCTGGATATAGGTGAACTACAGCTCCAAAACCCAAGGTCAATGCCCACCAAACTCTTATAGCATTTTCTCTTGGTTATGGGAGTTCTGTGTGCGAAGTTTGTGTCTTTCTGCCATTCCTGCCAGGATATCTATGTTGAGTTCATCGAAACAGGCCCAGGTTTCACACTGAGTGTATAAATACATTTTAAAAACATATTCACTATATGTATTACGGTGTAAGAGTGTCATTTTGTGTCATTTTGGTTGGTGGTGTGCCCCAGGATTTTGCAAATGTAAAAAGTGTGCCGCGGCTCAAAAAAGGTTGGGAAACACTGCTCTAATGTTCCGTCTCCACATGCTCAGAGGAAGAGCTCAGCTGCTACAGGCCAAAAGCCCATCGAGTCTAGGCTTGTTTCCACACCATCGTTCCTTTAATGGCCAACACAATGGCCCATATTCATGACGACAACTCCTGCTCACTTGCGGAGTGATTTTGTTGCTCTTACAATGTTCGCCGTGTCAGTTTCCAATGGTGCATAAGATTGCCCCATAATCGTAGCAATCCAGTATGTGAGCGTTTTCTGTGCACAATGCATCTTTTAAATGACGGATTTTTGGAGAAAGTGTTGCTAGCAGCCCGGGATGGGAAACTGGGGCCTAAGTCCCACTTACGTTGCCATTGAAACCATCGTTTTGATAAAGGAGTCCGCATTCACACATTAGGGTGGCCGCGGGGAAAAAAATCCATCATGACTCCCTCAGCAAGAAAGCCACTTGACAGACTCCGTGAAGGATTTGTGCTTAAACCTCCTCTGATTTCCGAAAGAGGCCGAGAGTCCTGCAAGAAGCTCATGCCTTTGTCAGTATGATCTGCCACGAAAGACCCCTCCGCTGCCTTGCAAATAAACGTCTTATCAAGAAGGCAGCAGGGACCGGGAATTGCCCCATCAGCACTGGTTTAATCCCAGCGTTGATTAAGATATTTACTGCAACCCCCGAGGAGAGTGTTCGGCGCCCTTTTGTGTGTGTGTCATTTTGCAGACGACGCAGGAGAGAGTTAAAATATGATGATGAGGAGAAAGGATTGAAGCAGGCATCGCTGGCACTAAGAACCGAGGGGCGGAGAGGTGGGGGTGCGGGGGACAGTAATGAAATTGTCTGATGTGAAATGGAAAGTGCTTGTGCCGTTGCGGGTTCAATTTATTTTATTTTTCCAGGGGAGGAAAAAAAAAAGAACTGTAATAAACTTCAACGTTGGCCATTGCTCTATATATATATACATCAGTATCTAAAGGGAAAGGATTCCAAAAACATTTGCAATTATTTCTATTCCATACAAATGGCCTTAATGTTCACAGTCCAGCAGGGTTGCTCCCTTGGGGGTCGACCAGAAAGCAGGTACAGCCGTATTGCATTCCAGGTCTGGAGCCACATCTGACCACAGCACCACAAAAGGGTCCAGTGCAGGCATGTAGCCAGGGGGGGGGCTAAGGGGGCTTCACCCCCCCCCCGGAAATTCTCAGGGTGGTCCGCGAAAAGGCCTTACTGGTACATTATTTAAACTGTTATGTTTATTCATATCATGATCTGATCACCATGCTCATTATATCCCACATTAATGAGGTTATTGGGATAACAATACAAAAGGTTCGCTAGGGTAGACCCTCTTCCACCCAGTCTCAGCCCCCCCGAACCAAACTCAGCCCCCCCCCCCAATCAAAATCCTGGCTACGGCCCTGGTCCAGTGTATATACCAGGGGTGGGCAATTATTTTTTCCAAGGGGCCACACGAGAGCCAAAAAGTATTATGGAGGGCCGCACCTAAAGGCTGAACTACACTCTAATCCAGTGTTTTTCAACCTTTTTTGAGCCATGGCACATTTTTTACATTTACAAAATCCTGGGGGAACACCACCAACCAAAATGACACTCTAACACAGTAATACATATAGTTAATATGTTTTTAAATGTATTTTATACACTCAGTGTGAAACCTGGGCCTGTTTGGATGAACACAACATAGATATCCTGGCAGGAATGGCAGAAAGACACGAACTTCCCACACAGAACTCCCATAACCAAGAGAAAATGCTATAAGGGTTGGTGGGCATTGACCTTGAGTTTTGGAGTTGTAGTTCACCTACATACAGAGAGCACGGTGGACTCAAACAATGTTGGATTAGAACCAAACTTGGCATGAATACTCAATATGCCCAAATGTGAACACAGATGGAGTTTGGGGAAAATAGACCTTGACATTTGAGAGGTACAGTTTCTGGAGGGGGGCATCAAAAGACCAGCAGTCTCCCTCTTACTTAGGTTGCCCCTCCCTCCCCACCAGACTTGAATTGAGGTCGTGGGGAGCAGGAGCCTCACTCACCACCTGTGCAGCTCCTCGGGGGTCAGGGTGGGCATCTCGGGGCTGGCGAAGCAGGCAGGGAGCCGGAGGTCAAGAGCGGTTTCGCACGCACCGGGGAGGAAGAGGAGGAGGGAGGGGCAGGGCCGGTGCTGTACTGAACCATCTGGCATTAGGCCCAAGGGGGGGGGGGCAAGAGGAGGTCTCTACTTGGGGAAAGGGAGGCGGGCCTTCCCAATGCATGGAGAGGGAGAGACCAAGTAGAAAATGGGTGGGGAGGGGGGTGTTTGTAATTTTGTGCCTTTATCGAGGTAGGTTTCTTAGGGTTTTTATACTTCAACATACTAGACTCTTCCCCCTCCCCTCCTGGAGGTTCCAATTTCCCAAGGCACACCTGATGATCACTCACGGCACACTAGTGTGCCCCGGCACACTGGTTGGGAAACACTGTTCTAATCTACATTATTTATTTATTTATTTACTACTAGCTGAACCTGGCCACGCGCTGCTGTGGCTCTTTCTCTTTCCTGTGTCCCAGTCTATACATATGTGTGTTTTGTGTGTGTGTGTGTATGTGTGTGTGTAGATATATATATGTGTGTGTGTGTGTGTGTGTCTATGTGTACATGTGTGTGTGTGTATGTGTGTGTACTTATGTATATGTGTATATGTATATGCGTGTATATGTGTGTACTTATGTATATGTGTGTTTTTGTATATGTATATGCATGTATATATCATATTCATTGTGTCTATGCTTCCTTGTAAACCGCTCTGAGCTCCGGAGTGAGCGGTATACTAAATCGAAGTTAATAATAATAATAATAATGTATATGTGTAGATGTGTGTAAGTACAGATGTGAGTATGTATGCGTGCATGTGTATATTTCAGTGCATGTATATATATGTGTGTATGTGTGCATGTCTATATGTACATACGTGTGTGCATGTGGCGAAGACCAACAGTAACATCGCTTCCTGCCTTTTATACTTCCTTTCTTCCCTCTCCCCCTCATCCCTCCGCTTTTCTCTTCTCTCTGTCCTCCTGCCTCTTCTCCCTCCCTTCCTTCTTTCCTTTCCCCCCTTCCTGCCATCCCTCCCCTTTCTGTTTCAGTTCTTGATCCCCTTGTCTCCCTTCCTTCATTCTCTCCCTCCCTCCCTTTCTTCCCTTCCTTTTGCTAGTCCCTTCACCAGCTTCTATCTCTTGGATTGCCTTTTATTACCTGTCTGTTTTGCATAATGCCTATGAGTGGCCAGCACCACCAACATTCCGACACTCTAAACTGCCAGGGGGTGGGGGGGCTCCCAGCCTACATTATGAGGGAGTATTTGCATAATGCCTCTCATTGGTCAGCTCCACTAACATTCCAACGCTCTAAACTGCCAGAGGGAGATGGCGTGGGGGATCATGGGAGTTGTAGTCCATAATGTTTTTTTGGATTTGTGGCCGTTGGCTCTTTTTTGGGCGGTGTGTGTGTGTGCGTTTTGGTAAACATACCTCGTAGGATTTTCTGGGTATGTGGACTGTTTTTGTGTGTCTGCCTTGTGTGGTTTCTTGTGTGGAACACCACATGAAGGATTTTATATATATAGATATTTACTATATATTACACATCATTAATATTAACATATTAATATATCAAGAAATATTCATATATTATTAGTATTAATATCATAATTATTATATTACAGTATATATATAGACATTGTAATATATTGACATTATAATAAAATATAACATATTATATTATTTATTATATTATTATATTATTATTATAAAATTATTATAAAATAATAATAAAAACCACTAAAATAAAATACAATGAGATTCAAGAAGACAAGGTGCGAACCAAGATGGAGGCTGACATCCTCAAGAGAGGAAGGATCCCAAGATGGAATGGCCCAATGGACCCAGCCCAGAGGATGGCAAAGCGGACCCAGCCGCTGCCGCAACAGAGGAGAGCAGAGCAGCAGGCGATCGGAGGCTGCAGGTCTCCGCCCGCTCTCGCCCCCAGCCGTTCCGTCAGAGGCGTTCCCGATCGGCTGATCGCCCTGCCATGGAGTACCTGCTATGCCGGCTTTGGAGTGCCTGCCATCCCGGGAGGCGATCCGGGCCTGCAGCGGGAGCAGTCAGCAACCTGCGGCGACTGATCGCCCTGGTGACCTGGAAGACCTTCCGTGCGCGTGCTCCTGCCGCCGCGTGCGTGCTCCTGCTCCTTCCGCCCACCTTGATCTCCTTCCGCGGGGTATTGCGGGAACAAGGGAGCGTGAGGCGGGACCTCTGGAGGGAGCGCAAGGCGGGGAAGCTGCCGGCGAGGGAGAGGCAGAGTTCCCGCAATGCCCCGCGGAAGGAGCAGGAGTGCAGGAGTGCGTGTGTGATGGTAGGAGTGCGTGTGTGATGGTAGGAGTGCGCGCGCAGCGGCAAAAACACATACGCAGCGACAGAAAAACGCACGCGGTGGCAGAACAAGAGAGAGGCTGCGATCGACCTTATTTGGACTCGCGATTGATGAGTCGATCACGATTGACTTCGTGGGCTGCCCTGCTTTAGACTTACAAACAGTACAAAGGAGGCCTCTTTGCCTCCTAAACCAGTCCTACCAGCAAGGCAGAGTGAAACAAAACCTGGACTAGATTCCTAGCCAGAGCAGCTCTGGCTCTTCCTGAAAGGCAGAAACTCCAGCTTCATGTGATTGCTTCCCTTGAATGTTCTGGGAGGAGTCCAATCTGTAGATTCCACTCCAGAGATTGCAATCCACCTTGGTGCAGCAGAGCCTCAGTCTAAACAGGGAGTACAGGGCTTCCAGCAGACCAGAGAAGGCATTGTACCTCCTGGCTCAGTGCCTCAGCCTGCATGCCTTTGCCTGCGTGCTCTTCTCCGCTTTGGGAGATTGCTGTCCACTGAAGAAGTTTAGGTTATTTAACTGTGTACTTTTTATTCCTGGTACTGTATGTTTCATTTCAAGAAGAGAGAGAGAGAGAGAGCAAGAGAGGAAGGGAACTGGAAGTACAGTATGAAGAAAATGATGCTGTTTTGCCTTGGTGTTACACTTTTTGCTATCGATGCTGCCCTTGTCGCCCACACAGAAGTAGCCCTGCAGCGCCTGACATCCTGCTTTGCAACAGCTGCAGAGCTGTTTGGGCTGGAAGTCAGCCTGAAGAAAACAGAAATCCTCTACTAGCCCGCACCACAGGAAGAACACCACCATCCCCACGTCAGCATAGGCAAATCTGTGCTTAAGTCCGTTCAGCTGTTCACCTCCCTGGGAAGCATCATCTCTTCAGATGCCAAGTTTGACAAAGACATAGATCACAGATTAGCAAAGGCATATAGTGCATTTGGAAGGCTTCACAAAAGAGTCTGGAGCAACAAGCACCTGAGGCAAAGCACTAAGTGTGTACAGAGCTATCGTACTGTCTATTCTCCTCTATGGGTCTGAAACATGGGTCACCTATTGACAACACCTACGACTCCTCGAACGCTTTCATCAGCGCTGTCTTCGCACAATCCTAAATATACACTGGATCGACTATGTGACAAATGTTGCTGTCCTTGAGCAAGCAGGGATCACCAGAGTTGAGGCCATGCTATTGAGAACACAGCTGCGCTGGGCAGGGCACGTCTCTAGGATGGAGGACCACCGCCTCCCAAAAATACTACTCTATGGTGAACTCGCCACGGGTCAGCGCAAGAGAGGTGCCCCCCAAAAGAGATATAAGGACTCCCTGAAACAACATCTCAGGCTCGACCTGATTGATCACCAACAATGGTCCACCCTGGCCTCACATCGGGAGGCATGGAGACGCACTATCCAAAATGCTGCAGCCTCTTTCGAGAAGACACACTGAACGCGTCTTGAAGAGAAACGACAACGCAGAAAGAACCGCAACTTGGAAAAGACATCACCCAAGGAGACTCTCTGCTGTGCTTTCTGCAACCGAACTTGCCTATCTCAGATTGGCCTTTTTAGTCATCAACGCGCTTGTAAAAAGCGTGGGATGAGTCCTTCCTGAATCTTCGTTCGCGAAGTAATGCCGAGAGACACTGACCAACACACATTTTGTTGCCTCAAATGTGCCTTCTTGCCAGATTGGTTGGACGGAACCAAGCACAGCCTATCTCTGAACATTTTATACATTATTTGCTATTTATAACATATTTTCTTATTTAAAAACAAAAACATTGGGGGCTGGAATGGATTAATAGCATTTCAGTGCATTTCAATGGGAAAATTTGCTTTGAGATAAGAATTTTTGACTGAAGAACACAGTCATGGAATTAAATTCTTAAGTCAAGGTATCACTGTACATCCAGAAACACTTCTGCCCCAGAGAGCTACTTCATCAAGGGCAAGGATTTGTGCTTTTCTAAACACTGGTGGGATTTTAAAAAAATTATTAGCATACATACTTGGAATGAAAAGTGGAATTGAATCAGAAACCAGCATTCTTGATTCTGCCCCCCAAAAAACATGCAAATTAGCTCTAAAACTGTGTCTGGGATTGGCTCCATTTCCTCAATTGTATTGTATAAGTGTCCTTGATCCAAACCATGGCAAAGCTTGTAGATCATTTGCAATGACCGCCAATGAGTTGTTTGTTTTGGTGCCATTGGGCCAAGAGTATTGGAATTCTAGTTGTTCATTGCAAGTGGCCTTGTACACCTCCAAGATCCATTGGGGCAACAGGCTTGGCTTCCTGTGTAAGCCAGTGTTTTTCAACCTTTTTTGAGCCGCGGCACATTTTTTACATTTACAAAATCCTGGGGCACACCACCAACCAAAATGACACAAAATGAAACTCTAACACATTAAGACGTATGGTTAATATGTTTTTAGATGTATTTATACACTCAGTGTGAAACCTGGACTTGTTTTGATGAACACAACATAGATATCCTGGCAGGAATGGCAGAAAGACACAACCTTCCCACAAAGAACTCCCATAACCAAGAGAAAATACTATAAGAGTTTGGTGGGCATTGGCCTTGGGTTTTGGAGTTGTAGTCACCTATATCCAGAGAGCACTGTGGACTCAAACAATGTTGGATCAGGACAAACTTTGGCATGAATACTCAATATGCCCAAATGTGAACACAGATGGAGTTTGGGGAAAATAGACCTTGACATTTGGGAGTTACAGTTTCTGGGATTTATAGTTAACACACAATCAAAGAGCATCCTGAACTCTTGCAACAATGGAATTGAACCAAACTTGGCCTATTGAACTCTCATTACCAACAGAAGGTACTGAAAGGGTTTGCTTGGGAATTGACCTTGAGTTTGGAAGTTGTAGCTCACCTACACCCAGAGAGCACTGAGGACTCAAACAATGTTATGTTATGTTGTTGTTTGTTTTCTATCCAGAATCACAATGTTGGAAGGAGGCTCACCACTTTCAAGTCCCTAAAACAGGCATGGGAAAACTTCGGCCCTCTGGGTGCTTTGGACTTCAACTCCCACCATTCCTAACAGCCTGAGGCCCTTTCCTGCTTAAGTGACTGGGGGGGGGGGGGAGGGCCTGAGGCTGCTAGGAATGGTGGGAGTTGGAGTCCAAAACACCTGGAAGGTCCAAGTTTGCCCATGCCAGCTTTCGACAGAGACCTCTTCCTCCCCCTTCCCCTTCTTCCCCCTCCTGCCGAACAATTACTTTTTCTTCTGCACTGCCGTTTCTGCCGCCATTTTGATCTGAGGGGGCAGCGTGAGCGTGTTCAGGAGGGGAGGTGGGAGGGAGATAGACGTGACCTGTGCAGGCGCTACTGCGCAGACTCGCCCCAGAGCAAAGTGAGGCAAAGCGAGCAGAGCGAGGCTGGGAAGAAGGGAGTCCGAGTGGAGAAGAAAAAGTGTTTGGCAGGAGGGGGAAGAAAGGGTATTGGAGGTTCTAATTTCCCACAGCACACCTCCTGATCGCTCACGGCACACTAGTGTGCCATGGCACACTGGTTGGGAAACACTGGTGTAAGCAACAGCATTGTTGCAGGGAAGGAAAGCCAAATGGCTTTCTCCTTTCTCTGCTTCTCTGTTGATGGCAAATCCCTGGCATTCCCTCTTCTTTCTGAAGAGTTGGCAACTCCTCCAAACACACTGAAATGGAAGTGGGTGTGCTTTCTGAGCCCAGTAAGTGGAAATACTACAATACTCTGCAAGATGAATCGGCAGTCAATAGCCCACTATATCACCCCATATTTATGGGAGATAAAGGCATGATATAGCAGAGCAAAAAGAGCTCAGAGAAATGAAATGTCAATGACCTCATCCATTTACATAATTAGCTGCCTTCTCCGTCTTACCGCCCTCCCACACTTGGCAGGTAACAACTTATTTATGGAGACAGCAAGCCCCCCCCCCCCTGCCCTTGGCATGATGACCAAAAAGGTGGGCACATTCCACCTTGATAATAATAATAATCTCGGCATTACTTCGCGAACAAAGATTCTTAGGAAGGACTCCTCCCACGCTTTTTACAAGCGCAACAACAACAACAGCAACAACAGCAGCAGCAGCAACAACAACAACAGCAGCAACAACAACAACAACAACAACAACAACCGGGGCGGAGCCTCCCACCTGTGCGCCGCCCGCCCGTAGCAATGGCGCGGCATGATACGCCGAACCTAGCGGCCGTGGCCGGATGCGCCCTTGGCCACGTGGCGCCCTGAGGCGGCTGCTTACTTTGCCTCCACTAAGATCCGCCTCTGACAACAACAACAACACTTTATTTATATTCCATCCTTCTCACCCTGAAGGGGACTCAGGGCGGATCACAGTACACATACACACAAACATTCAATGCTGCTTTGTATAGACAGAACAGAAGGAGGTGTGTTGTTTCGACTTGGTGTCCAGCCGTTTTGGTGCCGTGGAAGGTTGGGCTCAAGTCCAGCCACAAGAGGTGGTGCCGCTCGATCCTCTATGACAGTCTTTCTCAACCAGTGTGCCGTGGCACACTAGTGTGCCATGACGGACCTCCTGCTGTGCCGCAAGAAAAGCTCTCTGCCCCCTTCCTCCCCCCCCCTCCTGCTGAACTCCTGCTGCTTGGGGGAGGAGGAAGGGCCGGGCAGTGGCAAAGAAAAAGAAGAAGGGGCTGGGGCACCGCCTCCTTCGGCCATTTCCCCAGCCAGCCTCCAATCCGCCATGACTCCCACCATGACTCTTGCCCCTTGCTCGCTGAAACTGCGTGGAGGAGTAGCCCCGCCCACTGAAGCCCGTTCACCGCTCATGCTCCTCCTCTGTAGGAGAGCCGAAGCCGGGGGAGGGGGCGGGGCATGGTGGGGCCTGGCTCTGCCCCCTCCCCCGGCTTCGGCACTCCCAGCAGCTGCTCCAGCCTTGAGGGGACAGTGCCAAGCCAGCATTGTGCTGGCTCTGGCACCGCTGGCTTGGCACTGCCCCCTCAAGACTGGAGCAGCTGCTGGGAGAGGCAAAGCCTATGGTAGGGGCGGGGCATGGCGCAGCCTAGCTCCGCCCCCTCCCCAGCTTCGGCACTCCCAGCAGCTGCTCCCAGCAGGCCACCAACCCCCAACCGTTCTTTACTGTGTTAGAGTGTCAATGTGTCATTTTGGTTGGTGGTGTGCCCCCGGATTTTTTTAATGTTAAAAGTGTGCCGCGGCTCAAAAAAGGTTGGGAAACACTGCTCTATGACAAAGAGCCAGCAGGACTTCCTCCTTCCATTTGGTTGCCTAACATTTTCTAATCTTCTTCATGGCGTCATAAAACACCTCCCCTGCTTTTAGTGGTACCTAATTTCTCTAATTACAGCTAAAGCTGTTTTTGACAGCTTAGGTAAACAGTGAGCAAGGCTGACAGTCGGGTGCTCATGTCAACCTGAGGCTTTGAACCTGCAACCTTTTGTAGGGTTCCAGCCTGGTGGCCTGGGGGAGACCCCGGGGGCTCCGGACCAGGTACCAGCTGACCTAGAAGAGTCAGAGGATGATGGGTGGCCTGATGCTTATGACACTACAGAAGAGAGCCTGCAATGGGATAATACATGACTACAAGGTTATGGGACTTTAGATGAGTTTAGTGAAGATTCCATGGAAATAGACTCAGAAGAATATGAAAGACCAGGCGGCCGTGGGTCTCAAGAGAGAGTGGCTACTCCCTTCCCAGATGGTGTGATGGGAGACGAGGAGTTTCCTGGTTCCCATTCTGATAACGATGCAGCTGGACACGCTAATGAGAAGGAATTCAACAGGAGAGCCAGTATCTCGACTTCAAGGAGAGATTGGAGAAAGGGGGTGCGTTGGACGCACAAGAGTTAGATTCCTATATCAATCCGGTCTGCGAAAGTTCTTGCCAGACCTGAAGCCACGTTTGGCTTGACCACGTCTCTTGTTCCTGTCTCCCAAGTTCTTGCGAACCGCCGGGGCGGTTTGGACTATGTTTCCAGAGACCGCAGTTGCGGCCTGACTCAAGTGCTACATTTTGACCGCCAGAGCGGTTGCCTTTGCTTTGGAACTTTGCTTCGGGATTTCAACCCGCTTGGATAATAACTCAAGGACTAAGCCGAACTCTATTTTTGAATTGCTTTATTCTAACCTCTTTGGACTATCCTATACCCTTATCTGTATATATAATAAAAGTCAAAGTTTGTATGTATGTGTCCGGAGGCCGGAGGGATATGTGGCAGCGTTCCGATTGGCTGCCACTTTCACAGGCCACAGCGACCAGTGATGGATCTGCACCAAACTTGGTACACATAACCCTCCTGACCCCCTTTATGTCCTGGTGCGGTTTGAGGGACATGACCCATGGATTATGGGATTTGTAGTACTTTCAAACAGTTTGGTTCCCACAGACCACTGAGGCCACCAAAAAGGACCTATACAGACCACACTTGGCACACACAGCCCCCATGACCCACTCTACGTCCTGGTGCAGTTCGGAGGAGGGTGGGCCATGGATGATGGGACTTGAAGTATCTCTACTCACTTCCCAAGTTCGCTGCGACCCTTATTCAATTACTGATCGAGACCAAACTTGGCACACATAACCCCCATGACTGCCTTCACGTCCTGGTGAGGTTCGGGGGAGGACTGACAATGGATGATGGGATTTGTTGTACTTTCACACCCCTCTGTTCCCACAGACCACTACGGCCCCCAACAAACACAGATAAAGACCACACTTGGCACACAGAGCCCCAGTGACCCACTCTACATCCTACTGCAGTTTAGAAGACGGCAGACAATGGATGATGGGACTTGCAATACTTTCAGTAATTTCATGATACCACTACAACTCCCAATACTGATGGATCAAGGCCAAACTTGGCAGACAGAGCCTCCGTGACCCACTCTACATCCTGGTTCTCTTTGAAGGAGGGTGGCCCACAGATGATGGGACTTGCAGTACCTTCAGTAATTTCATGATACCACTGCTACTCCCAATAATGATGGATCAAGGCCAAACTAGGCAGACAAAGCCTCAATCACCCACTCTACATTCTGCTGCACTTTGGAGGAGGGAACACCATGGATAATGGGACTCGCAGTACCTTCACTCACTTCCTGAAACCACTACGAGCCACGTACAGTTATGATAAGGACCAACCTTGACACACAATGCCTTTCTCAAATGACCCGGGCACCGCCGGGTCCCCAAGCTAGTTCTAAATAAAAGAAGGTTTATTGCATCTGCCTGTGTTGGTGAGATCTGGGGGGCTGTCCGGGGTCTGAGGTGCAACACCTTTCAGTTGATAGATCTTGTAGTTTATTTATTTATTTATTTACATCATTTATATTCCGCCCTTCTCACGCCGCAGGGGACTCAGGGCGGATTACAATGTATACAGGCAAACATTCAATGCCATAGACACACAACCTATATAGACAGACACCAGAGGCTATTTAACATTCCAGATTCTGGCCACCAGGGGGAGCTGTTGCATTCCTTCATTCTTTGCATACTTCCTGGAGGTTTACTCATAAATCAGTTAAATTAGTTGCTGGTGATTTACCAGCTGTGCTAAACCTCCGGCTCTGTGTCCAGAGAAGGGCAACTGAAATGATCAAGGGTCTGGAGAACGAGCCCTTTGAGGAGCGGCTTAAAGAGCTGGGCATGTTTAGCCTTCAGATGAGAAGACTGAGAGGAGACATGATGGTCATGTATAAATATGTGAAGGGAAGCCATAGGGAGGAAGTCGTAGGGAGGATAGAGCAAGCTTGTTTTCTGATGCCCTGGAGACTAGGACGCAATGGAAGAATGGCTTCAAACTACAGGAAAGAAAGGAGATTCCACCTGAAAATGAGGAAGAACTTCATCACTGTGAGAGCTGTTCAGTAGTGGAACTCTCTTTCTCTGCCTCGGAGTGTGGTGGAGGCTCCTTCTAAGCAGGCTTTGAAACAGAGGCTGGATGGTAGGCCTGGTTAGGTTCGTCAGAATGCTCCAAAATTCATATTAAATTCACATTTTATTCACTTTCGAAATGGTTTTGAAGCGCTTTAAGCAACCAGGAAGTGAAATTGCCATTTGGAAGCTGTCACCGCCATTTTCGGAAAGGTTTCGGAAAGCCTTGTCCAAACCTCCCAGTTTGAACGCGTCTTCCTTTCCCCTGGGATCAGTTTGGAAGCCCATGCCTTCCCTCCGCACCTGAATGGCCCCGTTCAGATGCGGAGGGAAGGCATGGGCTTTCAAACTGGGTTTGAAGCCCATGCCTTCCCTCCGCATCTGAACGGGGCCGTTCAAATGCGGGGGGGATGCCTTCGCCCTGCATCTGAACGGCCCCATGGGCTTTCAAACCTGGTTTGAAAGCCCATGCCTCCCCCACCCCCCCGCATTTGAAGGGCCCCGTTCAGATGCGGAGGGAAGGCATGGGCTTCCAAACCCAGTTTGAAAGCCCATGCCTTCCCTCCGCATCTGAACGGGGCCATTCAAAGTCACCCTTACATAGGAGGGGTGACCAAAAGGGGTTATGCTCTTGGTTCTACTTAGTATGAAGTTGGTAATGTCACAATACACGGACTTGGCCGGCCCCTTAATCACACACACAAAGACGGTATTCAGCTAACTACTTTATTAAAGAATAAAAACAGTAGAAAAGGTAATAGTCCAAAATGCAAAAGCATTCAAATAAGAAGTATTGTCCAAAAACAACTTGGCATGAAAGTTTCCAAGACTTTGCAAGGCTCCACTTAGCAAAAGCAAATCAGGAACAAACAAAGTACAATGTCCAAAGGCTTTCTTGACAAGGCTCCGCTTAGCAAAAGCGAATCAGGAACAAACAGGGTACACGGTCCAAGACTTCCTTAGCAGGCCACTAGCCCAACTTAGCTCCGTGGTCTAGCCTCGCTAACACGTCTGCATAGAATAGACCTGGCCGAGGTACTGAGGATCCGTTCCCACGGATCCTCTACTTAATCTGCATGGCGGGGACCCCGACGCTCTAGGCTTCTCCTTCTCCAATCTGTGGTGCGGGACCTCGGTCTGTCTAGGCTATGAAACCAACCCCTCCTGCTGGACTCGATGCTTCGTCTCCTATCAAAGGTTCGGCCTTGCCTCCCAGCACCTGGGTCTCTATCTCCATGAGAGCCGAACTCCTATCTACTTCCCGCTATCCTCCTCCAGGTCTTCATGCATTCTTTCTTGCGATCCTGGCCCCCCCGGCCGTTCATACTCTTCACTATCGCTGCTTTCAGTTTGCACCTGGCTTTCTATATCCTCGTAAGGATCAGGCCAGCCTTCATCCCAGGCTAGGCTTTCCGTGGGAGAAGAAGGCCCAGCTATGGGAAATTCTCCTTCTTCCAGCCCCTCTAAATCCTCTTCAGAATCAATCTCAGCTGCTGCTGGCTCTAATGCAAGTGGGACCCCTGGCGCTGTCCCATGCCCCCCAGGCACTAACGAGAACTGGGTTGCTACAGGTGATCATCTCCTTTCATTCCACGCCTTGAAAAAACCCAGTTTGGGTGAAACGGACCCGATATGGCTTTGGGATTACCAGCATTTGTTTACTGTTGACGTTTGAGACAAGCAGAGCATTTGCATTGAGGAAACTACAACTCTTTCTTCTTTGACCAACTCCTACTCAGGCTTTTGGACACCTTCCCCCTGATTTCAGGGTATCCACCGGAATTGGATCATTCGGTCCTTGGATTACAAATATCCCAGCACCTTTGTGGATCTTAGCTGTTGATTTTCCTAGAAGAACAATACTTGCACCTTTATTGGACAACGAACTGGCGGTAGGACTTGGAATGAGTGTCCTTTCTATTTGTATATATTATTCTCATTTTTGTACTTACAATTATTAATTACTAAAGATAAATTTCATTTTAACTTTGGCACTCTTGTGATTTAACTTGTTGTGAATATAGCCAGGCTTGTTTTCCCTAAACGAGTTTTGGACCATTTTTTTCTTGATCAACCAGGCCTACTGGATGGCCATCTGTCAAGGAGGCTTTGAATGCAATTTTCCTGCTTCTTGGCAGAATGGGGTTGGTCTGGATGGCCCACCAGGTCTCTTCCAAGTCTAGGATTCTAACCTGCAAAAGAAACACTCTCTCTTTGCAAGGGATCCGCCTAATGGGGCCCGCGACCCCATTAGCAGCCCAGATGCATTGCTCAATTAAATCACACAACGGAGTGGCTGCGCTCGCGTCATGTTTTATATTGCTTTCTCCTTATCTGAGGAAGGCCACATTATAACTACCGCCATTGGGCTTTTTTAAACAAGCGCACAATTATTTGGGGCTGGGTTAATGCGCACGTCAGATTTAGAATTAATGCCCGCGGTTTTCGCAAAATATCGCGCCGCACAATGTCCTGCTTAGCACGTAACAATATTTTGTTCCCTCCGCAGACCTCGCAAGAATGGATGCATTATGCCGTCGACTTATTCTCTTGACAGCAGTATATTTCAGCGCATTGAAATAGCATCCAAAGAATCAACATCTTGGGCGAGCGCATGTTTTCATAAATACCATTACGAAGTACTTGCGGGTAACAAAACAGCAGGGAAAATAAGCTCGCTCATTATATTTGTGGGCAAATGGATGGAATTGTACTCACTGTATACAGATCCTAATCGCACGGTTCGGCGAGGCAGCGGGATGGAAAAACACCGCGCGCAAATATATATTTCTCTGACAGCTGAAAGATGGGGAGCTTGTCGCCTTGGCTTGTATTCATAGCAAAGCCGGTGCTTCCATTTGAAGGGGTTTACAATGCAAACATATCCCAATGAATACTCAGATCACATCATTTCAATGCAGTACAGAACTTATCGGGTGCTATCAACTCGGCGTTTGTCAAGCTATTAAAAATGCACAGCCGTATCCCACTAACCAGAAAGGGAACAAAAAAATACGTAGTAATTCAACTCCCACGGGGGGGGGGGGGTGTGTGTGCCTAAGCTATTTCTATCAAATATTTATCTAAAAATACATGTTTTATTATCTCTTTTACGGGACTGCCTGCTGCAGGCTAATACAGATTACCCTTCTCGGAGTATTAAAAACGGGTTCCAGGAGGGACTCTTATAACAGCCCACCCATTAACAGGAACATTGCCTTGATTTATTTAAAGGTCACCAGGAAGGCGGGAAAGGGTTTTATTTCGGCCCTTCCGTCCCAGGGAGCCAAAGAGACAGAAACGAAATGGGCTGCTTGGTCCCATTCAAATTAAATGGAAAGAGCCCCAGGAAATGGAAAAAGAAAAGAGGTGTTTTATTCTATTTTTATTATTATTTTGTCCTTTAGTGAACCAGCAATCCATCATCAGGCTCGGCAGTGGAAACGCGGAGGTGCCAATGGGCCTGGCCTTTGGACACAATTTGGAGATCCAAGCCGGTATTTATGTTTCTCTCCGCTTCCAGGATGCTCTCCGTTTACAAATAAGTACATATGCAAGAACCCCTGGTGGCACAGTGGGTTATTATTTGTCAAACTAGCTTTGGGACCTGGCGGTGCCCGGGTTATTTGAAATGGGCTGAGGCCTAGGAACCCTTTCTGTCCATTCAGGCTGAGGCCTAGGAAGCCTTACTGTCAATTCAGGCTGAGGCCTAGGAAGCCTTACTGTCAATTCAGGCTGAGGCCTAGGAAGCCTTACTGTCAATTCAGGCTGAGGCCTAGGAAGCCTTTCTATCAATTCAGGCTGAGGCCTAGGAAGCCTTACTGTCAATTCAGGCTGAGGCCTAGGAAGCCTTACTGTCAATTCAGGCTGAGGCCTAGGAAGCCTTACTGTCAATTCAGGCTGATGCCTAGGAAGCCCTGTCAATTCAGGCTGAGGCCTCCACTGTCAATTCAGGCTGAGGCCTAGGAACCCTTACTGTCCATTAGGAACCCTTACTGTCCATTCAGGCTGAGGCCTAGGAACCCTTTCTGTCCATTCAAGCTGAGGTCAGGAACCCTTTCATTCAGGCTGAGGCCTAGGAACCCTTTCTGTCCATTCAGGCTGAGGTCTAGGAACCCTTTCTGTCCATTCAGGCTGAGGTCTAGGAACCCTTTCTGTCAATTCAGGCTGAGGCCTAGGAACCCTTATTGTCCATTAGGAACCCTTACTGTCAATTCAGGCTGAGGCCTAGGAAGCCTTACTGTCCATTAGGAACCCTTACTGTCAATTCAGGCTGAGGCCTAGGAAGCCTTACTGTCAATTCAGGCTGAGGCCTAGGAACCCTTATTGTCCATTAGGAACCCTTTCTGTCCATTCAGGCTGAGGCCTAGGAACCCTTTCTGTCCATTCAGGCTGAGGCCTAGGAAGCCTTTCTGTCCATTCAGGCTGAGGCCTAGGAATCCTTACTGTCCATTCAGGCTGAGGCTGCTCCCTCAAACTGCACCAGGATGTAGAGTGGGTCTTGAGGGTTCTGTGTGGCAAGTTTGGTCTTGTTCTCTCATTGTTTGGGGTCGCAAAGGGGTCACTAAGTGTTTTGGGCTTAAACTCCCACCATGCCTGACTGCCTCAGGCCTTTGCCTTATCCTCCTCTGCCAGTTTAGAGGGTCGGAATGTTCGGGTTGGCTGGCCAATAGAGGCGTTATGCAAATACTCCCTCACTGGCAACCAATCATGTTGTCAGAATGACCGGGAGCCAATCAGAACGCTGGCACATATTCCTCCGCAAACACTGACTTTTATATATATAGAAGGTTATTTGTCATATTTATATACCGCCCCACTCAGCCCGAAGGAGACTCGGGATGGTTTACACAAGGCAGTCTCTGCCCTTCATTCAAAAACACGAGTAGCAAAACAATGACCATGTAACAACAATTAGCAATTAGAACATACAATTACAGTCTCAGCGTCATGTTGAAATCGCTTTCCGTCACATCGCCGTCATTCCATATATGTAATTAAACCGTTATATTTCATCAGCAAATGCCTGCTCAAACAGCCAGGTCTTTACTTTCTTAGGGAGGGGCATTCCAAACCCTGTCAGGAGGGAGGGGCTGAGTCTGATGTCTCAATAATAAATAAATAAAATAAATAAATAAAGCCGAGGAGCCACCACTGAAAAGGCCCTGTCTCTCGTCCCCGCCAATCGCGCCTGCAAAGAAGGCGGGACCGAGTGCAGAGCCTCTCCGGATGATCTTAAACATCTTGATGGTTCATAGGGAGAGATGCATTCGGACAGGTAAGTTGGACCAGAACCAACTTACCTGGGTTAAAGCACTGAGCTGCTGAACTTGCTGACCGAAAGGTTGCAGGTTCGAATCCAGGTAGCGGCGTGAGCTCCTGCTATTAGCCCCAGCTTCTTCCAACCTACCACTTCGAAAACATGTAAATGTGAGTAGATCAATAGGTACTGCTCCGGCGCGAAGGTAACGGCGCTCCATGCAGTCATGCCAGCCATATGACCTTGGAGGTGTCTACGGACAACGCCAGCTCTTTGACTTAGAAAAGGAGATGAGCACCAACCCCCCAGAGTTGGACAAAACTGGACTTTATGTCAGGGGAAAACCTTTACCCTAAATATGCAAGTATGTAATATTCTGTGGTCATACTTTTAATGTAAGCTTCTTTGAGTCTCCTTCGGGAGAGATAAAGTGGGGTATAAATAAACAACACTTACTTACTAGGCTTGGGCAATGCATGGTTCTAAATGGTTCTAAAGTACTTACAAAACTAAAGTTCTGGTGGTGAGCACTAGGTGGCGCTGGTGCTTTGCTTCTATAGTGTTGCGAAAGTTCTGGTGGTGAGCATTTCAGAACTCTAACAAAACTTTCAAAATTTCATTATGCCTGCATAGGTCCATCTGGGCACTCTATTGCCATATTCTTGCCTCTGATCTCCCTTTGCCCTCTGCCCCTCTCCCTTCTTTTATTCCTTTGATGTTGTAGTGTCCTGTTCGCTGTTCATTGTTATGTTATGCCAGACTTGTGAACCGCTCCGAGCCCTCGGGGAGTGGCGGTAATAGAAGTTTGAAATAATAAATTAATAAATAAATAAATTATTATTTCATTACTAGCTGAGGACCCGGTGGTGCCCGGGTTATTTGAGGAAGGCATTGTGTGCCAAGGTTAGTTCCTATTAGATGTTTATGTGGTTTGCAGTGGTCTCAGGAACTTAGTGAAGGTACTGCGAGTCCCATTGGCCATGGTCCAGCACCAGAATGTAGAGTCCTCTTGGGGAGATGGTGGCGGGGTATAAATAAAGATTATTATTATTATTATTATTATTATTATTATTATTATTGACGATGCTGCCCATGTCGTCCATTCAGAAGCAGCCCTGCAGCGCCTAACATCCTGCTTTGCAGCAGTTGCAGAGCTGTTTGGGCTGGAAGTCAGCCTGAAGAAAACGGAAGTCCTCTACCAGCCTGCACCACAGGAAGAACACCATCATCCCCATGTCAGCATAGGCAAATCTGTGCTTAAGTCCGTTCAGCAGTTCACCTACCTGGGAAGCATCATCTCTTCAGACGCCAAGATTGACAAAGAGATAGATCACAGATTATCAAAAGGCATATAGTGCATTCGGAAGGCTTCACAAAAGAGTCTGGAACAACAAGCACCTGAGGCAAAGCACCAAAATCAGTGTGTACAGAGCTATCGTACTGTCTATTCTCCTCTATGGGTCTGAAACATGGGTCACCTATCGCCAACACCTACGACTCCTCGAACGCTTTCATCAGCGCTGTTTTTGCACAATCCTAAATATACACTGGACTGACTATGTGATGAATGTCGCTGTCCTTGAGCAAGCAGGGATCACCAGATTGAGGCCATGCTATTGAGAACACAGCTGCGCTAGGCAGGGCACATCTCTAGGATGGAGGACCACCGCCTCCCAAAGATACTACTCTATGGTGAACTCGCCACGGGTCAGCGCAAGAGAGGCGCCCCCAAAAAGAGATACAAGGACTCCCTGAAACAACACCTCAGGCTCGGCCAGATTGATCACCAACAATGGTCCACCCTGGCCTCACATCGGGAGGCATGGAGGCGCACTGTCCACAATGCTGCGGCCTCTTTTGAGAAGACACGCCGAATGGGTCTTGAAGATAAACGACAACGCAGAAAGAACCGCAACTTGGAAACAACATCACCCAAGGAGACTTTCTGCTGTGCTTTCTGCAACCGAACTTGCCTATCTCAGATTGGCCTTTTTAGTCAACAACACGCTTGTAAAAAGCGTGGGATGAGCCCTTCCTAAGAATCTTCATTCGCGAAGTAATGCCGAGAGACAGCCCCACGTTGCAGATAATGCCTTTAAAGTCCAGACTAAAACCCGAAGCGTATCTTCACCAACTTGATGAGATGGAAACCACCTGCTGCCAATGCCTTTGCCGTTATCTAACTCCACTATGTCCCGTCCCCCGCCCCCCCCCCGAACTTCAGAAATGAAGTGCTTATCCTCGAGATTAATCGGTGTGACTGTCTCATTTGCATCTCTTGTAAACACGGAGCCCTCTCCATTAAATTTATTGCTGTAAATATCTAAATTAAATTAAATGTAATCCATTATGCTTTATAAGAGGCATGGGGTGGTTGGAGGGGGGCGGCGGTGGGGGGGGGGAGCCACCTAACTAATAATAAAAAACGGAGGAGCGTTAATACTATTCCGCGTGATAACATCTCTTTAGAAAAATGCATCTCATTTCAGCAACGCAGTATGTTGCACGAGTTTACAGAAGAGGTTTCTCACTTGTCTTGGGCTGTTGTTGTCCTTTTTTGAGAACTTGAGAACAGCCTCTTCATAACAAACCATTGAAAAAGAAGGCAGACAAGAAAGCGCATCAAGAACAGGGTCTTTGTATGAGCAGACAGAACGTATATCTTTTCACTCGTATATGTATAGGCCCCATGAGGTTCATAAATAATTCAGTTGCCAAGGAGAAAACATTCTTGGCGATATCAGAAACAATTGTGTACAATGGACAGTTCAGGTGTGAAGAAGGATTATAATGCACATCTATTGGCAGAGAATTAACGATCCTGCTCCATGGATCTCAAGATCTACACTTCACCTTTAAGGGCATCATATGAGAAATGAACTCATTCCAGACAGTCCATACAGAATAGAAGTCACATAATTGAAGCACTGGCAATGTGGCGCAGCTGGCTAAGTGTCAGCTGCATAAGATCTCTCTAACCCAATGTTTTTCAACCTTTTTTGAGCCATGGCACATTTTTTACATTTACAAAATCCTGGGGCACACCACCAACCAAAAAGAAACAAAATGACACTCTAACACAGTAATACATATAGTTAATATATTTTTAAATGTATTTATACACTCAATGTGAAATCCGGGCCTGTTTTGATGAACACAACATATATATCCTGGCAGGAATGGCAGAAAGACACAAACTTCCCACACAGAACTCCCATAACCAAGAGAAAATGCTATAAGAGTTTGGTGGGCATTGACCTTGAGTTTTGGAGTTGTAGTTCACCTATATCCAGAGAGCACTGTGGACTCAAACAATGTTGGATCAGGACCAAACTTGGCATGAATACTCAATATGCCCAAATGTGAACACAGATGGAGTTTGGGAAAAATAGACCTTGACATTTGGGAGTTACAGTTTCTGGGATTTATAGTTAACACACAATCAAAGAGCATTCTGAACTTCACCAATGATGGAATGGAATTAAACTTCCCACACAGAACTCCCATAACCAAGAGAAAACACTATAAGTGTTTGGTGGGCATTGACCTTGAGTTTTGGAGTTGTAGTTCACCTATATCCAGAGAGCACTGTGGAGGGGGGGGGGGAGGAAGACGTGGGGCGAGTCTGCGCAGTAGCGCCCGCACAGGTCACGTCTTCCTCCTTCCCCCCTCCCGCAGAAGTGGCAGCGTGAGCAAAGCGAGGCAAAGTAAGCAGAGCGAGGCTGGGAAGAAGGGAGCCCGAGTGGAGAAGAAAAAGTGTTCGGCAGGAGGGGGAAGAAAGGGTATTGGAGGTTCCAATTTCCCACGGCACACCTGATTATCGCTCATGGCACACTAGTGTGCCATGGCACACTGGTTGGGAAACACTGCTCTAACCAGTAGGTCATGGGTTTGAGGCCTGCCCGGGTCGAGGTGGGTGCTCAACCTCTAAGTGTAACCTGCTGTTGACCTTTGCAGCCCAAAAGACAGTTGCATCTGTCAATTAGGAGATAAAGGTACCACATTAAGTGGGGAGGCAAATTTTGACTGAATTATGAGGCCATTAAAGAACTCCAGGAACGCTGAGGAATGTGGAAGGAACAACAAGGGACGCTGGGAATGCTGAGAGAGGAGGAGTGCATCAGCTCCCCCTGGTGGCCAGAGTTTGCCTCTGTTCGTCTATATGTGTGTATGTGGAAACGGCAGGGATTGTCTGCTAAGTATGTCTACCTGTAATCCGCTCTGAGTCCCCTTCGGGGTGAGAAGAGCGGAATATAAATAAAGTGTATTATTATTATTATATTGTAGTAACTATATTGTTATTCTAATATTACCTTGAGTGGTGATGCCTCAATGATGGGGAAGAAGGCTTAAATGCACCGGGAATGTGGTGCAGCTGGCTAAGTGTCAGCTGCATAAGATCTCTCTGGCCAGTAGGTCATGGGTTCGAGGCCTGCCTGGGTTGAGGTGGGTGCTCAACCTTTAAGTGTAACCTGCTGTTGACCTTTGCAGCCCAAAAGACAGTTGCATCTGTCAATTAGGAGATAAAGGTACCACATTAAGTGGGGAGGCAAATTTTGACTGAATTATGAGGCCATTAAAGAACGCCAGGAATGCTGAGGAATGTGGAAGGAACCAGGGACGCTGGGAACGCTGAGAGATGAGGAGTGTGTCAGCTCCCCCTGATGGCCAGAGTTTGCCTCTGTTCGTCTATATGTGTGTATGTGGAAACGGCAGGGATTGTCTGCTAAGTATGTGTACCTGTAATCCGCTCTGAGTCCCCTTCGGGGTGAGAAGAGCGGAATATAAATAAAGTGTATTATCTATTATATAAAGGAGGTCCCGTCATGGAACGACTGTCCTAGGCAGAGAAACCTTACAAGGCAGAGACTCCAAACTTGGCAACAGAAAGAGGCCTCAGGCAAGGTAGGTTTTTAGCAAACAAACTTTTCCCCCAAAACCTAGAAGGCCCCCAAAACAACGATACAAAAAAACCCTACACTTAATGGGATGCTGTATAAGCTCTGAATTGACAGTAAGGCTTCATTAACTTGATTTTCCCGACTAGGCCTCAGCTCATGGGACATTGTGTATGGCCTGAATTGACAGTAACCTACCTTGGCACACAGAGCCCCTATGACCCACGCTACATTCTACTGCAGTTTGGAGGAGGGTGGACCATGGATGATGGGATTTGTAGTACTTTCAAACCCTTCATTCCCCACAGACCACTGTGGCCCAGAACCAAGACCGATAAAGACCCCACTTGGCACACAGTGCCCCCATGACCCACACTCCATCCAACTGCAGTTTAGAGGAGGGCACACCATGGATGATGGGATTTCAAGTACCTCCACTCACTTCCAAAGTACCCCACCCACACACGCATCAACCTCTACATCAACACAGCAGACGGAAAGACAAAAAACATTGTATATCCACAAGCTCTGCAGAACGCCAGCAACACCACACACCAACAACTCCCCAGGACTTCAACATCCCACCCACCAGAACAACCCACAACGACACAGCCATGACCCCACCAAGACCATAACTAACATCAATTCCAACCCTTACATACTCAGACTTTCTCGCTTCTCCTAAATAGGGCACAGCAACGTGTGCCGGGTACAGCTAGTTATTATTAATTCAGTGGGATTTTGGGATATGATTTTGGGTGATGGTGTCCCAAAAGGAGTAAACGAATCTGTATTTGTTAGCAATACAGAATCATAGAGCTGGAAGAGACCTTGTTGGCCATCCAGTCCACCCCCCTGCCAAGAAGCAGGAAAATCGCTTTCAAAGCACCCCCGACAGATGGACATCCAGAAGTCATGATAGAGACTGAGTCCAAGTGGAACAGAAGTTTGCAGAAGAGGAGAGATGAAAAAAGTTCAATCACATTAGCAGACTCAGGCCACTTTTGTGAAGAAGAGAGGAAAAGAGTATTAGTGTGGTCGGGAAAATAATAATAAAGTTTGCCAAGTAACTGTATAAATCAGTGATTCTCAACCTTCTTAATGCCGTGACCCCTTAATACAGTTCCTCATGTCGTGGTGACCCCCAACCATAAAATTATTTTTGTTTCTATTTCACAATTGTAATTTTGCTACCGTTATGAATCGTAATGTAATTATCTGATATGCAGGATGTATTTTCATTCACTGGACCAAGTTGTGTACAAATACCTGGTACACCCCAATTTGAATACTGGAGGGGTTGGGGGGGGGGCAGGGATTGATTTTGTAATTTGAGAGTTGTAGTTGCAGGGATTTATAGTTCACTTACAATCAAAGAGCATTCTAAACGCCACCAATGATGGAATTGAACCAGACTTGGAACACAGAACTCCTACAACCAACAGAAAATACTGGAAGAGTTTGGTGGGCATTGACCTTGAGTTTAGGAGTTGTAGTTCACCTACATCCAGAAAGCACTGTGGACTTAAACAGTGATGGATCTGGACCAAACTTGACAGGAATACTCAGTCTGCCCAAATGTAAACACTGGTGGAGTTTGGGGAAAATAGACCTTGACATCTGAGAGTTGTAGTAGAGCAGGTTTGGTACTTTCCCGTGTAAAAAGTACAGTCAGAGAGTGA